>OX463764.1:19203536-19431036 GCA_949825005.1 Gasteruption jaculator | reverse complement strand
ACCATTACGAGGTCCCGAGCTGGTGAGACATTATCGTGAATTCTATCCGAAAATCTCCGACGAGCGTTCGTTGTCATTGTCATTGTTATCACCATTGTTGCTATTGTTACTATTGTTGTTATTATGACCATTGTTGGTTTAGTTATTCTCATTGTTATTATTTTTATTTTTTGTTACTGTTATTGTTATGATTATCATCATCATCACTATCATTATTATCATCATTATCATTATCGTCATTATCATTATCGTCATTATCATTATCGTCATTATCATCATTATCATTATTGTACTTATCATTATCATCATTATCATTATCGTCATTATCATTATTGGCATTGTCATTATCGTCATTATCATAATTATCGTCATTATCATAATTATCGTCATTATCATCATTATCATTATCCTTATTTTTATCATTACCATCATTATCGTTATTATCATCATTATCACCATTATCACCATTATCATTATCGTCATTATCATCATTATCATTATCGCCATTATCATCATTATCATTATCGTCATTATCATTATTATTATTATCACCACTATCATCTTTGTCGTTATCATTATTTCTATATTTTTTCAATTATCGATACGAGTTATCGTAATTAACAATGGCACTAATTTTTCAGGGCCGGGAAACCACCAGTCGGCCTGCACTTGGACGTCCTCAAAGGAGACAAATTGATTCAGGTGAAACAAAAATATATATGTATATTTTTTCTTATATACAGGGTGGCCATAAAGTAAGTATCACTTTCGAAATTCGATATCTCAGACACCGTAAGAGAAAACCCTATAATCATATATATAATTTTATTCAGGGTAAAATGGGATTTCTTCCTAAATTTTTTCAGATTTTTTGGTGCATTTTGAAAAATCACTTAAATATGACCTTTTTCCTGATTCTACTCGATTTATCACAAGTATGAATGTTTTTGGCCAAGGTGACATTCAAATTAGATTATGATAACATAATCTGAAGAAAACGCAATGCCTCACGATGTACTTGATACAATAATTGTCAATTTCAATTGATTTTTTATCAGAAAAACATTAAATTATGCGCTAACGTTATGAATAAATGTTTAGGTTAACGGTGAAGAAGGGCTTCACTTGGTTCGATTCATCAACTCAAATCTAAGTAATGCGGAAAATGAAGGGAGGCGCACTGAACAAATGTTGCACAATTAGGACTAAATTAAAAGCAAATTTCAGCAAAAAATAGTAATAAAAAATGAGAAGCAAAAATTTTAAAAAACAATAGAAAGAAAAAACAATAACGAAAAAAAAACCTCCGTCGACGGGCTTCCACCTTGTCGTCGTGATAGAGCTTAAGTTTTGCACTCAAAAAATCTACACTACAACTTCCAAATTAGTCAGATTTGAGTTGATGAATCGAACCAAGCGAAGCCGTTCTTCATCGCTAACCTTTAAATTTATTCATAACGTTAGCGCATAATTTAAGGTAGTACTATCGGAAAGTGATTGACGGTTCAGAAACTGCTGAAATTTGGTGTGTTGGTAGATATTACTTAGAATAAGATTCAGTTAAAGTTTGGTGAAGCTTTGGAGCGTGAGATAAAAGATATAAACATTTCAATTTGTATAAATCCGTACATTTTTGTTTAACGCTTAATTATATAAGACTGACGGTTCAGAATTCTCTGAAATTTTACAGGATATTAGCTGAATCATTAATTAACATATTGAGTGCTTATAAACAAGTATTTGGAGCCTATAAACGTAGAAATAAAGAAATGAAAATGAAATTTTATGACAATTTCATTGGTAGTGAACTGTTTACTCAAACGATGTGGCAACGTCGCAAAGGAGGTTAAGTAACGCGTACTATTTGAAATTTCACGTGCTTCTTATAATATAAGAAGAGTCAGCGGTAATGTTTTGGGAAATAGAATAAACAAATAAAAATTGGCAAATTATTTATTTATTAAAAAAGAGACTAATTAGAAAACTAAAAATTAAATTTTCTTTTAATTAATCTTACAAATAACGATCGTTAAAATACAAAGTTCGACTTAATAATACATTTGCGCAAAAAATACTGACAATTCTGTTTTTTTACTGTATAAGATAATTTATATATTTTTTTTATTTTTTTTTCTGAAACACTTTTTCCGTCACTCTGTTATTCTTCCAAAAAAAAATTTTTGATTAATTTTTTACTTCTTTTGGCTTCGATATTAACATTTTGAGGTTAATTTATCTACAAACATTAACCTCAAATGTACAAAACAAACGAAATTGACGTTATTATGTATATATATGTGTACCTATATCCCAATTACTAGCAAGGCGACATTGCCACATCGAAATACTGCTCATGTCAAATGCGGCTTAACACTCGCTTGACTAGCTACCTACCGATAGTACTCCCTTAATGTTTTTGTGACCAAAAATCAATTGAAATTGACAATTATTGTATCAAGATCATCATAAGGCGTTGCATTTTCTTCAGATTATGTTATCATAATCTAATTTAAATGTCATCTTGACCAAAAATGTTCATACTTGCAATAAATCGAGTAGAATCAGGAAAAAGGTCATATTAAGTGATTTTTCAAAATGCACCAAAAAATGTGAAAAAATTTAGGAAGAAGTCCCATTTTATCCTGAATAAAATGATATATATGATTATAGGGTTTTCTCTTACGGTGTCTGAGATATCGAATTTTGAAAGTGATACTTACTTTATGGCCACCCTGTAAAACGAGACCGTGAGGATCGAGTTTCGAAAAAAAAAAACGGCAAAAGGCAACAAATAAAACAAAATAACAAATGAATCTTCCGTCCGGACAGAAACTGATGGTCGACGAGAAGAAGTGTTACCTATTCGGACGCAACCAGCAGATGAACGACTTCTGCATAGACCATGCCTCGTGTTCGAGGGTCCACGCCGCGCTCGTTTACCACAAGCACCTCAATCGGGCGTTTCTCGTTGACCTCGGCAGCAGTAAGTTCGGCGAGAAAAACGTTAAACGATGATAACGATATTGATAATGATAACGATATTGCTCTGCGAGAATGATAATGATAATGACATTGCTCGACGACAATGATAACGATAACGATCGCGGGTAAAGATAACGATAACGATCTTATTCGCTAATAATGATAACGATATTTTTTAGTGATAACGATAACAATAACGACATTGCACGACGGCAATGATAACGATAACGATTACGGGTAAAGATAATGATAATGATCTTGTTTGCTGATAACGATATTGTTCGCTGATAACGATAACTCCCACCCGTTGCAGCGCACGGGACGTACATCGGCAACCTGCGGCTGGACGCGCACAAACCCACGCAGCTGCCCATCGACAGCACCTTCCACTTCGGCGCGTCCACCAGGTACTACATCATCCGGGAGAGGCCGCAGACCTGCTCGAGGCCGATCATCGAGGAGTTGGAGAAGTCCTCGGAGGACAACGACGCCGGTGGGCTCCTGGGTCTGCCCGAAACGGAGACAGAGTTGGACGTAAGAATGATATTATGATATTATTCTTGTTAATAATTTATTATAATTAGTGGTAATTAATTATGGTTAACTGCGATGCGCTTCCAGAACCTGACGGAGTTCAACACGGCCCATAACAGGCGCATCTCGATGCTGGGCATCACCGACGACGATATCCACAAGCCGACGAGGAAGCGAAAGAAAAAAGGAATCACCTTCAACGACGACGAGGAGGTGATAAATCCGGAGGACGTCGACCCCTCGGTCGGGAGGTTCCGAAACCTGGTGCAAACCACGGTGGTTCCCAGTAAAGTACGCTCCTGTTCTTATTTTTTCTCATTATTATTATTATTATCATTATCGGGATCAGGATTAGGATTTGAAGAACGAAAATGGGTAGATCTCTGGAAACCAAACATGTTTTGTCGAAAAACTTTTTCTCCATCTCTAAAAGTTTCCGAGATACGCGCGATCAAAGATTTCGCCACTAGAGGCGCTAGTATCGTCTTCTACCTTTGAACACCCGTAACTTTCGAACGGTCGAGATTCGAAAAAAATCGTAATAAGCAAAAAAAGTTTCTCGACCACGCCCTCTGCCGGAATACCCCGCCTCGATTGCGAGACCGGACCCAAAGAAACCCCTCCCCTTTTCTTTTTTTTGTTGCAGAGAATGCGAATGGAGGGTGGACTGATCTCGCTACCGGACGACAACCACCATCCGCTGAAACACCTGCAGCCGACATCGACGGCGGTGCAATTGTACCACGACCTGCCACCGGAGCAGTACTCGTCCCAGGGTTCGGGGGCGTCTCCGGGAGGCGGGTCAGGGGTGTCGGGGTCCTCCTGCTCCGCCTCCTCCTCGCTATTGCTGCAGTCCCTGCAGAACAACCCCTTCTCCACGGCTCTGACGTCGCTGACGTCGCGACTGGGCATCGCCCTGCCCAATCCCGCGCCGGAAGTGGAGATGACGCCCAATCAGATGCAAATGGAGGCGCCGCATATGGCCGAGATGGCGGGAGGTGCCGAACCGCACAGCGTCGAGCCGAAGAAGAAGAAGTACGCGAAGGAGGCGTGGCCGGGCAAGAAGCCTCTGCCCACTTTACTGGTTTAAAGCGAGGAGGGGAGAAAGAAGGAGGGGAAGGAAGAAGGGGAAGGGAAGAGAACAAAGGGTGTTGGAAGGGGAAAGAGGGGCGAAAGGGGTAGGGAATAAATAAATGAAGAGAGCGAGGGGACGTAGGGGAAGGAGAAGACGAGGAAGAAAAGCAGGGGAGGGGGTAGGAAGGGGGGATTTACTTTCGTTCTTTTTTTTCCGTTTTCTTTCTCTTTCTTTTATTCCATATGTGCAAGTATCTTCGTATACCGGAACAAATTGATACATCTATTTAAATAATTATCTCATTAATTAATCAATCAATTAATTAATCGATCAATTATTCAATTAGTGATTGATTTATTAAGGATCCGTTTATTATTAATATATATAAAGATCCATTATAATGAACTATTAGTTACTATTAGAAATATCATTATCATTATTATTATTATTACTATTAGAAATATCATTATCATTATTATTATTATTACTATTAGAAATATCATTATCATTATTATTATTATTACTATTATTATCATTATCATTATTATTATTACTATTATTATTATTATTATTATTATTATTCGAATCTTACACGATCGAAAATTAAGAAAAAGGACTCATTTCTTGCACAATCGAAAACCAAAACGTTGCCTCCCCACTTTTCCTTAAGGAGGGGAAGAGGGAGGGGAGGGGATCGCTCGTAAGGTTATATATTCTTGTACAAATGTAAATACGATGGGCGGGCGTTTGAATACTTACACACGATAAGGGGAAAAAAATAATAAAAAATTATAAGATGAAGAGAGAGGGAGAGAAAGAAAGGAAGAAAGAAAAAGCGGAAGAAAGGAAATCAAAATAAAATATGAAACGTGGATGTTTTCTTTTTTTCATATACCCCCTTCGCCCCTCATCCTCCATTTTACTATCATCAATTATCATTATCATTATTATTACTATTATAATTTTTTTGGGGGGGAAAGCGCCCGATGCGAAATCAGCATCCCGACACGGGATTTTTATTATTACTATTATTATTATTTCGTTGCAGTTGTTATTATTGTTAAAGCAATTACGTAATAAATAAAAATATCAATGCCACCATTATCGATCGGCTACGAAGCGCGGAAGCGGGGGTGGGGGAAAATGAAAAAGAAAAAAGTTGGAAATTACAGTAACTCGCTTCCCGATTTACCCATAGGGTGGTTGTTTCTTAATTGAGGGGGCGAAAATGTGTCAACGGTGGAGAGAGAGAGAGAAAGAGAAAGAAGAAAAAAAAAGTTGAGGGGAGAAATCTCCACTAGGGCAGTATGGAAAGTGTTACGTCCTTAGTTACGTAGTGTGCGTGTTATGTATGAGCCCTGTACACGTCACGATGACGATAAATGGATGAATGGACGCGAGCGATACGGTGGTACAAAAAAAGAAGAGGAAAAAATTGGGGAAGAAATGCCGGCTGCCAGGTTCCAGCTTCCAGAGAAGCCGAAGGGGGTGAGTTATATCCCTTTGACTTTTGCGCGATGGCAAAAAAGAAAAAGGACAGTCTCTCCCTTTCAACTTGAAGCTTCGTCAGCCAACTTTCGGTGCCGAAGCGTGTCACGAGTGTGGTGTACCCGTTCGCGCCCGGTGCGCATGGCTGCGCGCGCACGTGTCACACATCGGCTCCCCTGACTTCCACTCGTACTACTTGATTCGAGTTTCTCCCCGTGGCATACATCCGCTACTCTACCCCCACCTCTCTCTTTCTTTTCTGTTCCCCCCTTTTCTCCCCTCTCTTTCTTTTCTGTTCCCCCCTTTTCTCCCCTCTCTTTCTTGTCTCCTCCACCTCCCTGATCGGAACGCCCCTTCCAATGAGGAACTCACCACCCGGTGTGTTCGGAAACTCAACCGATGGCACGCGACAGGGTTAGTATCTCCCACTCCTTGGTTTCCTTTCTTTCCCCACCTAATTTCGAAGCTCCCCTACCGGCCTCCCACTATCACTAGTTACCCCCCCTCCTCTTCTCCCCTCCTTTTCCTTCGCTCCCCCCTCCCTCTTTTTCTTGTCCCCCCTCCTACTCCTTTCTCCTCCTCTTGTACTCCTCCTTTTCCCACCTCTTCCCTCCCTCCATTTCCTTCGCTCCCCCCTCCCTTTTCCCTCCTCTCCCCCCTCCCTCGACATTTTCCTCCTTTTCTCTCCCTCCTTCCCCTTCTTCTTCCTCTCCTTTCTTCTCTTTTTTGCCTTCCCCCCCGCCTTATCCCTACTACCTTTTCCTACTTCTTTTTTTTCTCCCTCTTTTTCGTTCTATTGTTCTTTTCCTCCCTCATCCCCTTCCACTTCCTCATTCTCCTGATTTCCCCCTCACCCCCCTCTTCATTATCCTTTCTACCCCACTCTCCCTAATTCGCCTTCCTCTTCTCCATCTCTTTCTCCTATTACATCCGTCTTCTCCCCCCTGTTTTCTTCCCCCTTCCCTTCTCCTCCATCTCCTCCTTTCCAAGAACCAACCCTCACCCGATACGTCACAAGCCACGCGTGGTAAGTCCGGGAACGTACGTAACGTTCACAAAAGACGAGGGGTGGAATATGACGATTCGCGAGCAGTGGTGGTAGTAGGGAAGGGTAAGTAATAAGACACACACACACACACACACACACATAGGCACAATCAATTATACTTACATTTGTGTTGCATCCGTGCCGGTTAGGGTGGGATAGAAGGAGGTAGGGGAACCGGCGTAAGAGCGAAAGAACCGCGGCTGGCGCATGCGTAGCGCGTATCGACCTAAACGGCGCCCCCGGGCGACACCCTCGCGCTTCTTCCATCCTTCCTTCCATGTTCTATCCTTGCTTCCATCCATCCGTCTGTCCATCCGTCGCTGGCATCCATCCCCCGAGTGCTCGCCGCGAGTTACACTGTTTCACCGGCGAAAGGCGAGCAAAACTACCGCTGCCGAGTAGTACACACACGCACACCACACAGGTAAGTGGTCGCTTCTTCTGCCCGATCTCGCATCCTGTTATTGCTCCTCTTCTCGTTATTCTCGCTATTGTTGTTATCCATACCATTGTTGCTCCTATCCTATCGAAGTCCGTGCGTCCGTCCGTCCATTGATCCAGAAATCCATCCAACCGGAACGTAGGTACGCACGTATATCTGTAGCTACCCCCGTACGCACGTACATTGCACGCAGGCGAGCGTTGGATTCCATATCGGGGGTACCCGTAAGTCGTCAATTTCTTTTCAATGATATCCTTATGGAAAAGAGGTTGACGACTTATGGGTACCCCTTTTATGTGCACGTAAGGGTAACGACGCGTACGTTATCTTTGTATTTGTGTGTGTATGTGTGTGTGTGTGTTTTACTTTTCGGAGAATTTCGGAAGAATCTTCGGGTGGACGGAAATAGGATATTGCAACTGGAAACGTAAGGGAGGAACGTGGTGTATTTAATGTGCGGGATTTTTAGGATAAAAGGGGGCAACGGAATCCTTGGCAGGAAAAAGGATCAATGACTTTTGCCAGTAATCGAGTAATTCGATGAATCGCGATAAATGGATTTGAAATTGAAAGTCGATGTGCGCAGGGCAGTGTGCCGGTGTGGGAGCTGCCTACGCTTTGGGGTGGTAGTAGTAACGGTAAAAGGGTAGTGCTGAGGGTAGTGGTGGTGGTAGTAGTAATAGTAGTAATAGTAAAAGTAGGCGTAGTATTAATAGTAATGGTAGAAATAGTAGTTATAAGAGAAATTTTCTTTTCGACAAAGACACTAAACTAGGCAGAGGAGCAACAAAACGCAATGCCCATTTAAAATAAAGATAGAGATAATAGTAAAACACCAAGAAAATTTTAAATGCACAGGATCAACAAAGACAGAAGACAAAATTTTGACTATATAAGGGCCGAAAATCTTATGTATCGTCACTTACTCGCCTTGCATCCGTCGAGGAAACATCTTTTGGGACAGTTTAGGGGAAACAAAATTGAAATTTTCTTCAGACCAAATTTTTGAGAGTAAGTCCTTGGTCTTTTTCTTTCCTAAATTTCCTACGACCTGGAGATTGGTAACTGATTTCCTAGATCTTACCCTTCCAAAGATTCTGCGGTTGGTATTTGACTTCACAATTTTTCCTTAAAATTTCATAGAAAGGTTGGTATCTGACCTCCTACTAGATCTCCCCCATCGGATAGTTGGTAACTGACCACCCGAGTGTTGAACCCTTTCATTTTTACACACTTATATATATGTATATAAATTGTTTTAAATAAGTTTTTTTAAATTTGCTTATTTTATCAAACTAACGCCTCTCGCTTAACGCCTCCCGTCTTGATGCATGCTGCTATCCCTGGAGACACAAAGCTACCTTGTTCCCTAAACAGAGAGCGTTTCTCTGGTCTTACAATTAGGACGTAACAATAGTATAATAAATCCATGATATAGTAGCCTAATAGTACATAGTACTGTAATAGTTGGGAAATAGTATGGTGGTAGTATTCTGGTAACATCGTAGTAGTAATTGTCGTAGTAGAGTAGCGTTCTGCTACTATAGTAGTAGTAGTAGTATAGTAGCGCTAAAGTACTATAGCAACAGTATAGTAGCCCTATAGTACTATAGTAGTCTTATGACAAAAGTATAGTAACGCTATAGTATTATAGTAACTTTATAGTAGTAGTATAGTAGCGCTTTAGTACCATAGCAGCGTTATAGTAGTAGTATAGTGGCGATCTAGTACCATAACAAAATTATAGTGGTGGCATAGTAACGTTATAGTACTATAGTAGCATAACAGTAGTACAATATCTTCCTAATATGGTAGTACAGTAACGTCATATAGTAGTGGTGAAAGCATGGCGGTAGCAATATAGTAGTGAAAGCGTGGTATAGTAGCGTCATCAAATGTAAGTGAGTATAGTAGTTCTCATTGTCAGCTGAAATAGATTCCACCGCGCCGGGTCGATATGATCCGACGAGTGCATGTGTATGTATGCTTACACACACACACGCGCGCGCGCGCGCGTTTTCACTCACTCACTTGTTCCTCGCCGCTACATACCTCATTGTCAGGCCGCGTGCTTTGCTTTCTTTCTTTTTTTTTCACCAAGCACCGACTGATGCTGATGCGAGATGCTGCTACTGCCTCTGTTTCTGCCGGGCGGCTTTTTGCTCCCGTGTCATTGCGATACTCTGTTTCGCGGTGGCATCTGGAAAAGTGGAAGATGAAAATGTATGTGTGGCTGTGTGAGAATCG
Source organism: Gasteruption jaculator (assembly GCA_949825005.1). Taxonomy (NCBI): domain Eukaryota; kingdom Metazoa; phylum Arthropoda; class Insecta; order Hymenoptera; family Gasteruptiidae; genus Gasteruption; species Gasteruption jaculator. Next base: position 19,421,220 of record OX463764.1, on the reverse strand, counting down.
GAATATGAAGAGACTTTTCCCTTAAGAGTCTTTTCCGTCGAAAGTGGAAATGGGGGTGGGGGAGGGAAACAAAGGAATCTCGGGCGTTGCCGTCCGTATGATATATGTATACATTGTATACGTTATATATCTCATATAGATGATATATGTGACGTAATATATACAGTATACGTCTATATTAAGACGCAAGAGCGTGCAAACATCCCCTCGCATGAGTTGCACGTATTTGCGAATTTATTTCTCTCGGGGAGAATTTTTTTTCGAGAAAGTCAAAAATGGGGCTTGAAGGGTAGGAATTGGTCTCAAAAAATTATTTTCCCGAAATTTTTGGATTTTTGTAATTCGAGTTATGAATTTCCAAAATCCAACAAACGAAAAAATTCCTTTTGCATTCCATTCGAATGCACCTCGTCTTCGGGAATTTATTTCTCATAGAAGTAATTTTTTTTTCGAAAGACTCGAATAAGAGATTTTGAAAAGCTGGAATCGATCTTTCTGAAAATTATTTTTCCAAAATTTTCGAATCCTTGAAATTCGAGTTACGAATTTCCAAAATCCAACAAATTAAAAAGTTCCTTTTTCTTCCCTTTGGATGGACATCTTTGGGAATTTATTTCTCGTATTAGGAATTTTTTGTCCGAAAAACTCAAATAAGAGATTTTGAAGAGCTGGAATTGATCTTTCTGAAAATTATTTTTCCAAAATTTTCGAATCCTTGAAACTCGAGTTACGAACTTCCAAAATCCAACAAATTAAAAAGTTCCTTTTTCTTCCCTTTGGATGGACATCTTTGGGAATTTATTTCTCGTATTAGGAATTTTTTGTCCGAGAAATTCAAATAAGAGATTTTGATGAGCTGGAATTGATCTCTGTAAAAATTATTTTTCCAAAATTTTGAGATTTTTCTAACTGAAATTACGAATTTTTTTGTTGCAGGTCTCGTGTTGGATCGTTTAGTTCCTTATTATTCTTCCTCTCACCTCTTCTTAGTTCCACCCTCTTCGTTCTTTTCGCAATTCCGGTTCCACCTTTTTTTCGACTTTCCGTTATCTACGAAAAAAAATCGACTTCGTGGGAAAAAAGGAGAGCCAGCGTGAGAGAGAAAGAAAAAACTGAATATCTGCTGAAATCGTCGTGTTTTGCCAGAATCGCGAGATTTGGATCCGATCCGAGGTGACCTTCGGCAAAGTTCGGCAGCAGAATCCGAAAATCTCATTTTTTTCGGAAAAAGGGACGAAAAAAGAAGCATCAAAATTACCGGCCGCGGCGGTTGCGCCAAATATTGTGGTACTGCTCCATCACCCGGCAACATTTCCTTCTCCAGCTTCCGGCAATCTTTCACCTCCAATGTTAACTACCTGAAACGAAGGTAAGATTTGCTGCAGCTCCCGGAAAAAATGGCTTTCTTCCCAGCAATGCATGAGTTCCATGTGGATGGCACTCTTTGTGAATTTTTTTCTACTGGTAGAAATTTTTTCGAAATTGGGCCAAAAAAGGGTTTTAAAGGGTAGAAACCGAGCTTTCGAGAAATTATTTTTTCAAAATTTTGGGATTTTCGAAATCTGAGTTATGAATTTTTTAAATTCAACGATTTGGTAATTCCTTTTTCCACCCATTGCATTTAAATGGTGATCTTTAGGAATTTTTTTCTTCCGATAGGAATTTTTGCGAGATTGGTCCAAAAAACCATTTTAAGGGGTAGGAACCGAGCTTTCGAGAAATTATTTTTCCAAAATTTTGGAATTTTTGAAATCTGAATTATAACTTCTTGAAATTCAGCAATTTGGAAATTCCTTCTTCCATCCTTTGCATTTAAATGGTGATCTTTAGGAATTTTATTCTTCCGATAGGAATTTTTTCGAAATTGGGCCAGAAAAGGATTTTAAAGGGTAGAAACTGACCTTTCGAGAAATAATTTTTTCAAAAGTTTGGAATCTTTAGAACACAATTTATGACAAGTTAAACCTCGTTTCTTTCCACCCCTTGCATGAGATCCATCTGAATGATACTCTTTATGGATTTATTTATCCTGATAGCAATTTTTTTCAAAAGAAATTGAAAAACGATTTTTAAGGATAAGATTCAATCTTTCAGGAAATTATTTTTTCAAAATTTTCGACTTTTTGGATAGCGAGTTATGAATTTCCCAATTTTTAAGATGTTTACCTATAGAATGATACTTCTAAGAACACCTAAAATAACACCCACGGTAATTCAGATAATGACACCCACGATGACACTTCAAATGACACCCACGATATACAAAAATGACACTCGTAGTGACAGCCACGATGGCACCTAAAGTGACAATCACGGTACACTCAATGTGACACCTCAAAAGAAGACGGACGACACCTAAAAAAAACGACACCTAAAAAACGACACCTCAAAACGATAACATCCAAAATGACAAGCACAATGACACCCCAAATGACACTGCCACAACAAACAAAGAAACCGCAGCCGAAGCGACACTCCAGCCTGCATCCGCCACGAGCACGCGAACGTCCCCGCAAGAACCACCGTGCAAGTGCAAGTGCAACTGCAGCTACGGCATCACCAGCGTTGTCAATCTCGAACCTAACCGTCCGAGCAGCTCTCCCTCTATCGCGAAAACCACTTCAGCTTGTCTTCCAGGTTCTCGTCGGGGGACTTGAGCTCGGAGCTCGACGATGAGCCGAACGTGCCCGGTGAGTCCGGGATGGCCCCCGTGGGCGGTCGGCAGGACTCGTCGCAGCCCTACCAGAACATAGCCGACGGCCGGCCGCCTTTGCAGTCGCAGCCGGGTCCGGTGCCGCCTACCAACCCGCCCCCGCCCGTACCCGGGAACCCGCCGCAGCCCATTGGCGGCGTCGGGGGAATCGGCGGCGACCTCAGCCTGAACCTGCGGCCCGGCTCGCGCACCACTAGCGCTCCCTCCTCCCCGGCCAAGACGCGCGAAAGCCTGCTGCAGCGGGTGCAGAGCCTGACCGGGGCGGCCCGCGACCAGGGCGCCTCGATCCTCGGCGCCGCCGTCTCCGGGGCCACCCGCGGTCCGTCTTACAGCAAGGACCGGTGTTTCACCCTGCTGGTGATCGACGACCAGAACACCGACTGGAGCAAGTACTTCCGGGGCAAGCGGCTCCACGGGGACTACGAGATCCGGGTGGAACAGGCCGAGTTCCGCGAGCTCTCGCTCACCGCCAGCGAGGCCGGCTCCATCGTCTCCATGGCCGTCTACCGCAACGGCACCAAGGTCATACGGTGAGTCCAAGTTCGAAAGGTCATAAATACATCTCATGGTGACACTCGAGGTGAAACTTCAAAGTGACACTCGAGCTTACTCTGGAGGTGAAACTTCAAAGTAACACTCGAGCTGATTCCGGAGGTGAAACTTCAAAGCGAGACTCGAGCTGACCCTGGAGTGAAACTTCAAAGTGACACTAGAGGGGAACTTCGGTGATACTCGAGGCGGAACTTCAAGGTGACACCCGAGCTGACTCTGGAGGTGAAACTTCAGAGACACGAGCTGACTCTAGAGGTGAAATTTCAAAGTGATACTCGAGCTGAGGCTTTAAATTGATGCTTGAAGTGACATTTTAGAACAACAATTGAGGTGAAACTTCAAAATTATACTCGTGGTGACTGGGGGGTAAAACTTCAAAGTGACACTCGGGGTGTCTGAAGATAAAACTTCAGTGACACTCGAGATGACTGATGGTAAAACTTCAGTGACACTCGAGGTAGCTGGAGGTAAAACTTCAGTGACACCCGGTTTGACTGAAGATGAAACTTCAGTGACACTCGAGGTGACTGGGGTAAAACTTCAAAGTGACATTCGAGGTGACTGGGGGTAAAACTTCAAAGTGACGCTCGAGGTGACTGGGGGTAAAACTTCAAAGTGACGCTCGAGGTGACTGGGGGTAAAACTTCAAAGTGACACTAGAGGTGACACTCTGGGTGAAACTTCAAAGTGACACTCGAGGTTACCCTAGAGGTGAAACTTCAAAGTGACACTCGAGGTTACCCTAGAGGTGAAACTTCAAAGTGACACTCGAGGTTACCCTAGAGGTGAAACTTGAAAGTGACACTCGAGACGAAATCCCCCCGAGATGAGCTTCACTGTCTGTCTAAAATCTATCTCCTTTTTTCACTCGCAGCTCCTTCAAGCCTGACTTCGTGCTGATAAGGCAGAACTTACGAGACGCCGGCGAGGATTATAAGAATTTACTCCTCGGATTAATGTACGGTGGGGTTCCGAGCGTCAACAATCTTACGGCGATTTATAACTTCCAGGTATGAATAAGCGCTTGAATTACGTCCACGTAAATTCACCGAGCGAATTTTTCTTCTCATATTATTCATTCGTGATAATAAAAAAAATAGAAAAAAAATATAAAAAGAATAAAAAACGTAAAATAAAAATAATAGATGAGGAAATAATTTGATTGAGGGTGCTATCCCCATTTCCTAATTGATCTTCAGGATAAGCCTTGGGTGTTCGCGCATTTGCTGGGACTGCAGCGACGTCTGGGCAAGGAGAACTTCCCGCTGATCGAACAGACGTTTTACCCTAATCATCGGGAAATGGTGAGTGCTACCATTTTTTTATGTACGAAATTGCAACGAATTTTCGTAGTTGAGGAATTTCGATGTTTCAGGATTTTGGAAATTTTGGGGATTTTGGAAATTTTTGATATTTTGAGGATTTTAAGAATTTTGGGAATTTTTGTTTTTGGGGATTATTAAAATTTTGGAGATTTTGAGAATTTTCTATATTTGGGGAAATTACGGGATTTGGGGAAGTTTGAGAATTTTGGGAATTTTGAGGAATTTGGAAATTTCTGATATTTTGAGAATTTTGGGAATTTTTGAGTTTTTGGGGATTTTTAAAATTTTTGAGATTTTGAGTTTTTGCGGATTCAGAGAAATTTTGGGAATTCGGGGAATTTTGGGGATTTGGAGAATTTTGGGAATTTGGAGAATTTTGAGGATTTAATTGAAATTGAGGGTTTTGGGAGTTTTTGATATTTTGAGGATTTTTGGAATTTTAGGAATGTTTGAGATTTTGAGGATTATTAAAATTTTGAAAATTTTGAGAATTTTTGCGAATTTAGAGAAATTTTGGGAATTCGGAGAATTTTGGGGATTTGGAGAATTTCGGGAATTTGGAGAATTTTGAGGATTTAACTGAAATTGAGAATATTTAGGATCCAGAGATTTTTTGGAATTTGGATGTAACCGTGAATTTTGGGTTTCGAATGTTATTTTATTGTGAAAGGAAATGAATGAATGATTGAATACATATTTTCTTCCTAAGAGACTATATTTCACTACTACAAGCTCCTATGCTCTTTAAATACGTAATCAGGACACAGAATACAATTAATAATTATATAAATACTATTTTATAAATCGATTCGGCAAGTATATAATTAACGTCGATAGTTCTTACACGCGAATGTATAAATTTTTAACGTTATTTATATTTGCCATCAATTTATAATATATTATATATACACCCACGCACACATATACATACATACGTATAAACATATATAAAGTATTAGTAATAAATACCATAAAATATTAGTATCTTTGTACTAAAAATCGAATTACTTTTTTTTCCCATTCATAAATAACATCGTTTTATAAATATTCCATAATTATTATTATCGTTATCACTTAATCGAAGCCTCCCTTTTTTTCATTTATTTATTATATTTACAATAAATGTGACCCCTCTCACTCTCTCTTTTTTTTATTTTTTTTACTTTTTATCAACATATCGATCTAAGAAAAAAATTCTGATGGCAATTATGAAAATAATAATAATAATAATAATGATAATGATAATGATAATGATAATAGTAATGACGATAATATTATTAATGATAATGAAAACACTAGCGATTGATAATGATAATAATACTGATAATAATAAAATTAATAAAATAATAATAATAATAATTAGAAAAATAATAAACGAGCCATGACGATGATAATGACGATGACGGTAATGATTTTTCATTGCAAACGAAAAATTCCCCCCGTCCCCGAAGAAAAATAATAATGATAATAATAATAATAATAATAATGATGATAATAACGAATTTCCGTCGACCCCTCTTAATTCCTCATTTCCTCATTTTCCTCCCCTCGCGTCCTCTGCTGCTGCTGCTGCAGAAGATGATGGTCCCGTTGGTGTTCCCGGTGCTCGGTGATGCAGCTCTTGTAGAGGGCGGAGGGCACCCAGGAGCAGCCGGCACGTCCGAGATCGCAGACCCCGTATCGCTCCTGACAGTGCTGCGGCCCCGGGATGCTCTCCCAGACGCAGCCTTTGCCGTTCGTGGACTCCAGAGCCACTCCTTTGCGCAACCAGTGGGTGTATTGAATCTATGAAGGGGGATGAACAATATTGTAATTATTATAGCGTACATCCCCTCTTTGGTGTAATTTGCTCCGCCTCTACTTTATTCCGCGAATGGGAAGCGAGGAAACAGGGGCGTGGCGAAATGAATTTTGGAGGGGCGGGATCGAAAGGCGTGGCGGCAGGGGCGTGGCTGAAAAATAGGAGATGAAATCGGGGCGTGTCTAATCAAATGGGAGGAGAAAGGGAAGAGGGGCGTGGTTACGCGAATGGGAGGGAAATGGAGGCGCGGTCGTGAAAATTTAAAGGGAAATAGGGGCGTGGCTAAGACAACGGGAGGTGAAATGGAGGTGTTACAAACGGGAGTAGGGAAAGGGGGCGTGGCTCGAGGAGGGGGGACCAAATAGAGGCGTGGTAAAGACAACGTAAGGGAAAATAGGGGCGTGGTTCGGGGAGGGGAACCAAATAGAGGCGTGGTAAAGGGAATGAGAGGGGGAAATGGAGGCGTGGCCAATAGAAGGGACGGCCTCGTAGGCGTGGCCAATAGAAGGGACGGCCTCGTAGGCGTGGCCAAGTAAAAACGCACCTCGCAAACGCAACCACGATGATACAGCTGCCGGAAGCCCTTCCTCTGTCGATTGGTAACCTCGGCCCATTTGACGACCAAATCGCAAAGCCCGATTTTGGCCCTCCCATTTTTCTCCACCTTCCCACCGACGACGTAAGTCTCACCTACGTCTAGGCTAACGCCGCACAGACTCTCCATCGGCGGGGTCCAGAGGAAACCCTGTCGCAAGGCCTCGCGAGCTTCGTCCGTAGCCTGAATGTAAAAAAATAATATATTTTACCGATATAAGTGTCAATCTCGATATCATTATCGATGTCGATATCGATCCATCTGATTACCTTGAAGACTCGATTGACCTTGACCTTGTAAGCCTTCTCATCCATGGCACGGTCATGGTCCTCGAGTAGATCAACGACCCCCGGGTACTCCTTCTTCACTCTCACGACAGCCACTGGAATAAGGGGAGGGGGAAGTGTTACAAATGACAAAAAAGGTAAGAAATCTCTCAAGCTTGATAACGATCTCGATCTAACGATGAGAATTGAATTACCAAAATCCGCGACGCAGAACTGCGTCTGGGGATGCTGCGGGTAGCACGAGCAGCCCTGGACCCGGGGTACCCTTACCGCCGTTATCAGCAGCAGCGGCAGGATGGGCCAAATAGTCGACGGCCGCATCTGAAAGCAAGAGAAAAATCGCCAAGTTTGAAGTTTCGAGGCAACGGAAATTGGATCGTAACGTTGCATTCGATAAATTTAGAGAGGAAGTGGCTTTAGAGTGAAAATGATCGATTCGAAATGCTCGAAGGCGAGTAAGTGACTCGAGGTACTTTATGGACGTCAGCTGGAACCGGATCTAAACATAGCGAGGCTTCTAACGCAAAGGCGGTTTCACGATAGCGCGATCGAACTGTTACGAGGTGGGTGCGTACGTATAAATAGGGATCCGGGGATCCGATCCCTATTGTACGTGCTATCGATCCGTACGCTCGCCTTTGCATTCGAGGAATCGGGGACATTTTGATTTCGAGGGTTTCCAAGATATCAAGACCCGTAGGATCTTGGGATCTGCGAGAACTTTTGCTCCATCTATTCCAGTTTTTGAATTTGAAGAATCTTGAAATTCGCGGAATGTAGGTATCATAAAGGATCTTGGAATCCGCGGGATTCGGGATCTAAAGGACCTTAAGATCTGCGGGAACTTTTGTTTCATTAATTCCAGTATGCGAATTTGAAGAATCTTGGAATTCCCGGGATCTGGGCGTCATAAAGGATCTTGGGATCCGCTGGATCTCGGGATCTGCGAGAACTTTTGCTTCATCTATTCTAGTTCTCGAATTTGAAGAATTTTTGGATTTGCGGGATCTGGATATCAGAAAGGATCTTGGGATCCGTGGGATCTCGGGGCCTAAAGGATCCTAGGATCTGCGGGAACTTTGGTGCATCTATTTCAGCTTTCAAAATTAAAGAACCTTAGGATTCGCGGGATCTGGGCTTCATAAAGAATCTTGGGATCCGTGGGATCTCGGGATCTAAAGGATCTTGGGATCCATGGGAACTTTTGCTCCATCTGTTCCAGTTTTCGAATTTGAAGAATCTTGAAACTCGCAGGATCTGGGCGTCATAAAGGATCTTAGAATTCGCGAGATTTCGGGATCCTAAAGATCTATGAGGTCCCAGGGATCTTATGAATCTCGGGGTCTGTAGGACTGTGGTCTTTTTTTAGGGGGGGGGGGGGGGGATTTATGAAATTTGGGGATCTGAGATCTGCAGGATCATCTAGGATCTATCTTTTTCCCATCCAATTATATAATAATAATAATAATAAATAATAAAAGTAATAATAATAAAATAATAATAATAATAAATAATAAAAGTAATAATAATAAAATAATAATAATAATAAATAATAAAAGTAATAATAATAAAATTATAATAATAATAATAAATAAAATAATAATAATATCATCAATAATAACAATAACAACGAGAGGTAATAATTCCCGTGTATGAATTTGCAAATAAAAATGCAACGGGGGATATTTACATGACGATAAATCTCGGCGTTCCATAAATAGCTGTCGATGTTTTGATTCACGAGGTAGGAAGGTAATAGACGCGGAGCGAAGGATGGAAATGCATACCCACACATACGTACGCCTAGGTACGTGCATACATGCATATGTACGTACGTAAAGCAAAGCAAAGCGGTAATCATCATTCATTATTGCGTACGGGTATATTTCGTCGAGGGAAACGAGACTTTACGAGCACTCGGTCATGTGCGAGTGAAACTCGTAACCTCCGAGTCAAACGCGTCGTGTTCCTTTTCACACACGGGCACACACAGTCCCACACGTACGAACACTCGGGGATCCTTTCAGTGCGGTACGGAAATTATTGCCGATAAAATCCCAAGGCTCGTCTTGTCTCCTTCGGACGAGCTCATTACATTTCCTCGTGCCCAAGGTGTATACGCACACAAAGTATTGGCGATAACGGGCGCACACATACACGGTAAACCATACGTATTCCCTCCCTTCTACCACTCGCTCCGCCTCTATCTCTCCTCCAATTACATTCCTGACTGTCATCCTCCGCCACGCCTCTCCGCCCGCCTTCCTACTATTTGCTCCGCCCATATATATTTTCCAATGAATCATAAAAGTGGAGGTGGGAAAATAGAGGCGCGAAAAGTGGGAGGATTAGAAATAAAGGCGTGGCAAACGGGAGGTGGGGAAATGGAGGCGTGGCAAACGGGAGGTGGGGAAATAGGGGCGTGCCAGAACAAAGTGAGGAGGGATGCGATCGAAAGAAGTGGCAGAAGGGGCGTGGCTAACGAAAAAGAAGCACGTTCAAGAGAAAAGGAGGGAAATCGGGGCGTGGCCAAGGGACTAGGCCCGGATAGGGGCGTGGCAAGACAATGGGAGGAAAAATAGAGACGCGGTTAAGCGAGGGAGGCGGTCCTTAAATTGGAAGTGGGAAAAGTGAAGGCGTTGCAACCGGGAGGTGGGGGAATGAGGGCGTGGAAACAAGATATGGAAAAGTGAGGGCGTGAAATATGGGAAGCGGAGCAAAAGAGACATGATCGAAAGGAGTGGAAGCAGAGGCGTGGCTAAAGAATGGGGTCGAGAAATAGAGGCGTGGCTAAAGGGCTGGGGCTGGGAATAGAGGCGCGGCCAAGAGAAGAGGAGGGGATATAAAGGCGTGAATAAGTAAACGGAAGCGTAGAGGGGAAACAAAAGAGAAGACGCAAGATCTCTCTTCTTAGGATGAGTCGTTTATAATAGAAGCGTGGGCAGGCGTGGAAGTACGTCGCGCGACGCGTGGATATGGATACGCGTGCGTGGGCAGTGTGTTGCTGTTGCTGCTATTGTTGTTATTGTTATGCCACACACGGAGAGGTACGCGTTGAAGTGTTACGATACGCCGACCCCCGGAGGCTTTTACGCATAAGCACGAGCACGAAGAGCTATTATACGTTAAAGCGTGCAGCGGGAGGGTGGTCCGTTCGTCTTTGCTTCGCGGCGATCCAGCATTAGTTCTGGATCAAGATATTACATTCGCTCTTTTTTCTTTCATTATTCCCATCTTTTTTTTCTTCAAATTATCGCGATTACCGCCGAGGGCCAACCCGGTGATGACCGGGCCCACCTTGAATGGCGTTTAGCTCGGAATCTATCGAACCGATTTCCGTGATTTTTTTTTACACGATTCGTGGACCCTTCGAGACTCCCTCTTATTTAGCAGCTTTGGATCCGAAGGATCTTGGGATCTTTGGATTTTCGGATAATCTTGGATCTTGGGGATACTTTAATTTTGGGATTCTGTGGATCTCTATATTTTCGGATTCCATATATCTTCGGATCCTTGTGATTTCTATGGATCTTTGAATCCAAAGGATGTTTGGATTTTAGAAAAATTTGGATTCCAAATATTTGGATCTCAGGGATCTTAGGAACCACTGGATTTCTGAACCTTTGGATCCCACGGATCTCTGGTTCTTAGAAACTTGTGGGTCCCTAAATGGATAGATTTGAAGGTTGTTTTTCTTTAGAAATTTTGGGATTTCTGGATCTTTGGAACTTGGGACCTCTAGATCTTCGGAACTTGGGATCTCTGGGTCGTTGGAACTTAGGTATCTCTAGATCTTTGGAACTTGAGGATCTCCGGATCTTTGAAACTTAAGGATCTCTGAATCTTAGAAACTTTCGGGTCCCCAAATGTTTAGATCTCAGGGATATTAGAAATTTTGGAAATCCTAAATCTTTGGAACCTAAGGATCTATAAAATTAGGAAATTTTTAGATCTATAAATATTTAGATCTTGGGGGACCTAGAAATTTTGGGATTTCTGGATCTTTGGGGATCTTAGGGATCTCGGAATCTTTGAAATATTTGGATCTCTAAATGTTGAGATCTCAGAGATCCCAGAAACTTGTAATTTTGGATCTTTGGATCCTAGAGATCTTTAGATCGAATGTGTGTGTGTGTCTATTGCACTAATTGCGAGTATGACGGAACGCCGAGAACGCGAGGAATGCGAGACGCGAGGAGTGAGTCTCAGGAAAAGAGGAGAAGAAGAAGCAGAAAAAGGAGGAAGAGAAGGAGGAGGAGGGGAAAGAAAAAGGAGGAGCGGTACGAAGTGAGACATTAAGTAATAAGCGTGTTATGTATTCCGTCGCAACACACACCTACACAAGCAAACATCCATCTATGCACTATGTATCGAAGTGTGCATGCTTATACACACACGCACACGCGCGCGCGCGTATAGTATACACATGGGAATAACAGCACAGAGAAGGCACTGTATTACAGCGATTCCAGACATTTGACTCACACTATGTAAACGGAATGCGGAAAGTCAACCTCGGAAAGAATCGTTCCGGTCAAGGTCCAATCGTTTCTCGCGCTTTCTTTTGCTCTTAAAGCCCAAGAGGAGCCACACTAATAATAATAATAATAATAATAATAATAATAATAATAATCAACAACAATAATAATTAGAATGATAATGGTAATAATTTAGATTACAACGTTGATATTGATATCGATATTGTTATCGATAACGAAATTGAAATTGATATTGCTCGTGATAACAATATCAATATCGATGTTGATATTGATAACTAAAACTATGTTAAGATTTATATCGATAATGATATTGATAACGATATTGAAATTGATATTGATCGTGATAACAATATCAATGCTGATGTTGTCAACAGTATTGGCAATGATGTCGATATTGATAACAATATTGGTAACGATAACGATATTGATTTCGATTTTTTTATTGATAGCAATAATAATAATAATAATAATAATAATAATAATAATAAAACAAGCAGTCGAAGTATTTTCTTCAAGAACCAGTAACCGAAATCAAGAGGGAAGGGATGGGGAGGAGAGGCAATAAAACAAGCAAAGAAAAAAAAAAGAAGAAGACAAGACTGAAGTAAAATAAGAGAGCAGAAGAGAGAAGGATTCGCGTCTGCTTGAGATGAAGGTGTACACGTATTTACGTACGTACTACATAGATACGTAGTACATAGATACATACGTACATACACACATCCATATGTATACCGCGCCGTATGGTCGTTCCTTGGAACGTATTAAATTAAACGTTACTTTCGTAACTCGACAGGTCTTAACAAGGTTGGATTTATATCGCATCTATATACACACACAAATAAAAATGCGTTCGTTCGTACGTGCGTGCGTGCGTGCGTGCGTACGATCTTTGTATCTCTACGTATTCACCAAGGAACGAGTTATCCCGGGTCTGATGCCTGATCTTTGCGCGCACAATCGAATTCAGGCAAAGGTAGCACCGATAGCGTACAAGGAGAGAGAGAGAAAGGGAGAGAGAGAGAGAAGAGGAACAAAAATTGACGAGGGAGGGGGACGGGGCCTGAAGTGGAAAGAAAGTGAAAATAGTAATCATAATAATACAGATGTAGATGTATATAAACAGAACCGTGGAAAAGGTGAGGGGGAGGAGGGGGAAAGTACTTTTACTATTGTTATTGTTATTATGGTTATTATTCTTATCATTATCGCAACTAGCATTATCATTATTATTATTACTATTATTATTATTATCAGATAATCAAATACTTTAACAACTGAAAATACTTCTGCACTTTACGGCGTAGAAGTACTCGGGAAATCAAGTACTGGAGTACCAATTTCATAAAGTATTGGCTTGATGCATGATAAATTACGATTATTTAAAAAAATATCTTTGCTAAGTAATCGTTATTAATTAGGCACCAAAAGAATACAAATTGATCTTCAAAAGAGGCACGATACTTTTTTCTTTGAAGCTTTAATTTTTTCAATTTTTGAAGTTTCTAAAAGTGATTTTAATGAAGTTCAACATTGAAACTTCACAATAAACCAATTATGCATTTTTGAAGTTCGGAATTTCACTTCTTGGTGTTTGAAGTTTCGTCTTTCATGAAGTTAAAAAATAATTTTTATGTTCGGAGTTAAATTTTTCTGAAGTTTGGTGTATGAATTTTGTGAAGTTCAAGTTTCAAATTTTGTGAAGTTCTAATTTATTTTTGAGTTCTAAGTAAAAATTGTTTGAAGTTCGGTTCGTTTTTTGTGAAGTTTGGTGTTCGAGGTTTGAAGTTCAAAGTCAGAACTTCGAATCTGAAGCTGAGCTTCACGCAATCGGAGCTCCGTACTTACAAACCGAAAAGGGGCTAACTTCAAAAACTGAAACTGAACTTTGAAATTGTAATTCGAAATTTGTGAAGTTTGAAATTTCATTTTTTGAGGTTAAAATTTTTAATTGTGGAATTTGAATTTTGTGAAGTTCAAATTTAGAACTTCACAATTTAAACCTCGTACTTGAAAATTGAAGCTCCATACTTCAAATTCGAAACGTAGAACCTCAAAATGATGATACTTCGAACTTCACGAAATTTAAATTCGAAGTCCGTGAAGTTTGAAATTATAGTTTAGTTTCAACTAGTTGAAGTTAAGAATGGAATCTTCTGAAGTATTACTATTACTATTATTACTATTAGTATTATTACCATTATCATTATCCGCGAAAATTCGGATCTCACCCTAAAGCATCGGAATGGAGGTTGTCGATGACAATTGACGGTGTTGATGTTGATGTTGACACCTGACAGCTAATATTGACGATTATCAACAATGACTATCGATGACTATAGTGACAGTGACGATAGTAAAGACAGTGATGATGCTGACGAGTGTCCGAAAGAGAGACAGTTAGTTCTTAGTTGTAGTGCGTCGATTATCTAAAGACAGGAGAGAAAAAAGAAAGAAAAAAGAATGTATTTTGATCGCGACGTAGTGAGAGTGAGAGTGAGCCAGTGAGAAAGAAAGGGAGAAAGAAGGAGACAGAGAGAGAGAGAGAAAGAGCGAAAAAGGAATATATAGAGAGAGCGACAGAATGAGAAAGAGGGAGAAAGTGTGAGAAGGAGGGAGAAAAAGTGAAGAAGACGGAGAAAGAGAGAAAAAGAATGAGAAAAAGATACAGGAGGAAAATGCGATGTACACAATGAGAAAGAGAAAGAAAGATAGAGTGATAGAGATAGGAAGACAGAAAAGGAGATAGATAGGAAGATAGAAAGAGAGAGACAGAAGGATAGAAAGAGAGAGACAAACAGAAAGATTGGAAGACAGAGAAAGAGGCAGACAGAAAGGTGGAAAGAGAGAGAGAGAGGGGAACAGAAACGTAGAAAGAGAGAGACAGAGAGATCGAAATAGTGAAACAGGAGCATAGAAAGAGGGAGACAGAAATATCGAAAGAGAGAGACAGAAAGATCGAAAGAGAGAGACAGAAAGATCGAAAAAGAGACACAGAAAGATCGAAAGAGAGAGACAGAAAGATCGAAAGAGAGAGACAGAAAGGTAGAAAGAAAGAGAGATAGAAGAATAGAAAGAAAGAAAGAGAAGGAGAGAGGTAAGGAGAGATAGATAGATAGATAGTAGGAGAGAGAGAAAGAGAGAGAGAAAGTAAGTGCGGGCCGTGCAGCTTGCAGCCGTACCGTTAACACTCTTAAAGACGCGAAGTCGGAACGAGACTGCCCCAGTTTCGTCGCATTACCGCTATTATATTCAGCGGTGTAAGCAAGCAAGCAAGCAAGCAAGCAAACTCGTCGCGAGCCAGCGAGCAGAAGTGAGCAAAAGCAAACGCGCAATCCTTACATCCATCCACGCATACGTATCCACACACACACAACTCATCTTGCTACATCCACGTACGAAATGAGTATTCGTGCGTGCCACTTTCAAACGTAACGCTGAGCTCATATGCCACTTGAAGAGCCCTCCCCTTTTTCCACTCCCCGTGCCCTCCGATCCACGTAGAATAGGCGTACGCTGATAATAATCGCCTCGCCCCCCTCCCCCCCTCCCCCGCCCCTTTCCTGTTCCCTACGCGGAGCACCTGCTTCGCGGATCCTCTCCAGCCAGCTTCGCTGGGCTCTAGAGGGTTCGGAAGAAAAAAAAAAGAAGAAAAGAGGAATAAATACGAGAAGGGGTGATTGGAGATCGGATGAGATCAGATGCGAATTTAAAAATAATGATGAATCTCGCATTCCACGCATTCCTGTTCCTCCTCTTCTTCTTCCCCTCCTTCTTCTTTTCCCCTCCCTCTCTTTTCTACATCGCAATGGTACCGATTTTTTTATTTGCCTACTTCCACCTATACTTACGAACACGCGCATACTCACACATACATACGAAAAGTAGTGCTAGAAGTTTAAGAAAAAAACACCCGTGATCTTGAGAAGGAAAGATAATAGTAACCTGCGACCTTGAAGGGGGCGTTTCTGTTGACCTGCAACCTTGAGAAGGGTCGCGATGGTAACCTGCGACCTTGGAAAGAGAAACAATGGTAACCAACGACCTTGAAGTGCCAGATTGTAGTAACCTGTGACCTTGACAAGGTAAATAATGGTAACTCGACCTTGAGAGGGTAAATAATGGTTACCCGCGACCTTGGAAAGGGAAACAATGGTAACCAACGATCTTGAAGCGCCCGATTGTAGTAACCTATGACCTTGACAACGTAAATAATGGTAACCTGCGACCTTGAGAGGATAAATAATGGTTACCCGCGACCTTGGAAAGGGAAACAATGGTAACCAACGACCTTGAAGTGTCCGATTGTAGTAGCCTATGACCTTGAGAGAGTAAATAATGGTAACCCACGACCTTGAGAGGGTAAATAATGGTAACCCGCGACCTTGAGAGGGTAAATAATAGTAACCCGCGACCTTGAGAGAAGAAACAAGGTTAATCTTCGATCTCGGAATGTGATGTTATGGTAACCATCGAGCTTACAAGGTGAAAGGGTCACCGCTAAGTAACTCATAGAGGGCGTAGTATTAAGTCAAAATCAGCGGCCTCATAGAGGGCGTAGCGTTACCTCGTAGGCAGCGGCCTCATTAAGGGTGTAGTTTTACGTCGTAGGGGTGTAGTTGCCTCATAGAGGGCGCTGGTGTCTATTTACTATATGTATAGGTGCATGTACATGTATATGCAAGCGAGTATACGTGTAAGCGAGTGGCGCAAGGTAGGGTGCGTGGCATGCGTAAAATAAGTTTGACGCGTAATAATCCTACTACGACTCCCCCTACTGTGACTCACCGGTCAACAATCTCATTCACCGCCGGCAAGATTCACGATAAATTATTACCGGTCATATTTCTTTCTTCTTTCTTTTCCCTTTTCTCGACATTTTCTCTCTCTCTCTCTTTCTATTGTTTTCTTCTCCACGGACGACACTGATGTGCGGTTTAGCGAGTGTCTCCCTCTCACTTTCGCATATAATTTAATGATGCAGCAGACAGAGGGAGACTGAACTTCACATATACCTATATTTATATGTATACACACACACACACACACACATATATATATACGTTTGCAAACCGCGAGTAAATAGTAGAAAAAAAGCACCTCGAGAAAATGCCAAATGTCAAAGTCGGGATTTGCATTTATCGCGCTGAGGTTCTCGACACGCACACATGCACTTGTGTACATACAGACGCATGCACATATGCACTTTCGTAGATAAACGTAAGAATTACGCAACGGGGTGCAACCGTACGCGTGAGAGTTACGAGGCACCGAGGCAACGAGTGGAAAGTGCCGTGGTGGCGCCAAAAGTACTTTTCTCTCTCTCTCCCTTTCTTTCGCTCTCGCGGGTACCATCGAAGTACCCTGGACGCGAGAAGTACTTTTTTCCTCCAATTTTGAAACTATACCTTTCCTTTTGCCTTTCTTTGCTTTGCTTTGCTTTAGCGAGGTACTTTCAGATCGAACTCTCCAAGTACTTCGGAACTCAAGGTACCAAAGTACTTTTGTGGCGAATTATCGTAGAAATTCTTTCTTCTATCGAAGTACTTTTTCGCTTCGGTAAGACATCAAAGTACTTTAGCGAAGCACCGAAGTACTTTGAAAAAGTGGCGAGGTGCTTTGGTATACAAGCATTTTGATACTTGAAAATATATCAAAATATTTTAATGGGAGGTCAATTGGATTTGATATTAAAGTACTTTTGTACTTTTGCGAAGTTCTTTTGTATTTTTGCGAAGTACTTTTGCATTTTTTCGAAATACTTTTGTACTTCCGCGAAATATTTTCGCACTTTTGCAAAGTACTTTTTAATTTTACTATTTTTTTACTATTTTTGCGAAATACCTCTATGCCTTTGCTAAGTACCTTTGGGAAGTGCTTTCGTAAGCACCAAAGTAAGGTGGAAGTACTTTAATGAAGCGTGAGGGTGCCTCGGTATGAAAGTACTTTCCACCTAATGGTACTTTCAATAATTGCTATCGAAGTACTTTCGGACTTTAACCAATACAAACAGACACACACAGAGCCACTTATCCAGAAGAGTTACTGTATGTATACTCAAGTACCCCGACACGCAGTAATAGCAGTAGCGCTAATATTAGTAACAGTAGTAGTAGTAGTAGTAGTATAGTAGTAGCAGAAGTAAAGGTGGTAGTGGTAGCGGCAACCGCAACGAATACACATACAACGTTTCCTGAAGAGTAAACGTTAAATAAACGTTCGCAAGCGTCAACAAGCTTTTACCAGTAACGAGACGACGCTTCTCTTGTCGGTGATGTCACGACTAATTCTTTGCGTCTCTTCTCCCCTCCCCCGCCCCATCACTCTGTCTTTTTCTCTTTCTCTTTATTTCCCTCTTTTCCATGTGTATATGTATTCCGATCGAGTTCCGATCGGAATTCGATCATCGGTATGGAAATCACACAGGACAGACATCACAGCGTATGACATCACAGGGCAGAAACCGAATGACCACATTGCAGACCGCGACCGGGATGGGAGAACAAGAAGTAGCGACGAGGGGGAGGGGTGAGAGGGGAAGACACCACGTGCCATTTCGTAAGGTGTATGTGTACTTGCTTACGCCACGAGCATACGTTTGGGTGACACACACACACGCGCGCGTGACATGTTAATGTTTATATGTGTGTATATGTGTAGACGTATCTCCCTGGTGCTTTTTGTTACTTTTCGAGATTTTTCTATTCGATATTTTTCTATCGGCACCAAAGTACTTTTCTTGATACTCAAACGTTTCGGCACCGACGCCGACTTTTTTCTTATAACGACCCAGTACCGAAGTACTCTCATGCAAAAATAACTCGCCGTAAAAGTAGTTCCATCCAAAAGTCACTCGATATAAAAGTACTATCGACGCAAAAGTACTACCGTGATACAGTACCTTGGCGCAAAAAGTACTTCCACGCGGAAGCTAATTGGTATGAAAGTACCTCGGGGTGGTAGTACTTTCGTGTAAAAGTACCTCGGAACAAAAGTACTTTCGCGAACAAATAACTCGGTTACAAGTGCCTTCGCGTGAAATACATTTCTGCAAAAGTACTTCCAAAAATGGCGTATTTGGTACAAAAGTACTCCGGTAAAAGGTGCTTTCAATCATGTAACGCCATTAAATCGCAATCTACACCGAGAGAAATGAATACGCGAGAAAGTACTTCCGACGGTACTTGAGTACTTCCGGAGAAAAAATCTCGCGTCAAAGTACTTTTCGATAGCCAAGCGTCGGCGTACTTGCATTTGTTCGAAAGCACTTTTGTAATCTCTATGGTGTAACGGTACCTTCGCGGTGCCATCCGAAGGGCGTCGACGCTGAAAGGTACCACCGCAATTTCCTCACTTATTCTTACCCAGGTGGGTACTTCTCCGGGTTCCACTGACGCCGGAAGTGGAAAGTCCAAGGCACGAGTGTGAGAAAGTTCGCGGGATAAAATAGTGAATGACGAACGCAGGGGATGAGATAAAGCGGGTGTTTGTATGCATACGAGTAGCTACTTAGTGATATGTATGTACCACACACTTGTATATACTTATGCACATAGGCGTATAGGTATAAGGTACTAAATACATGTTTATATACATATAATGTGTATATATCTATCTGTATGTGTATCTGTGTATGGATATATAAAATATATATACATACACATACACATCTAGGTAGGTAGGTAGGTATTAAATTCGCTAGTCGAGACTCCGTTCGTTCGTTCGTTCATTTTATCGCTGCTCGCTCTGTATTCTCCAACAGGAAGCGATCCAATTACGAGCTCTCTTATCAATCTGTTATAATACGTACGTTTCAGCAGGGGACGTATAGACGTAGCAGACGTGCAAATATGCGATGCTCGCCTAACAGCCGGAGGAAGGCACGCCGGGATAGCGTTAGACAATGGTACTCGTAGTACTTGCCCCCAAAGGTGCTTTTGGCACCTTCGGGGTCTAAAAGTACCTCCGAACCGAAATAGCGTTTACATTTAAAAAATAAACAAATACTCTAACTGCTAAAAGTACTTCTGCACTTTGCGGCGTAGAAATATTCGGGAGATTAAGTATTGGAGTACCAATTTCATGAAATATTGGATCGATGCATGAAAAACGACGATTATTTAAAAACATCTATGCTAAGTAATCGTCATTAATTAGGTACAAAAAGAATACAAATGATTTTAAAAGATGCACGAGACTTTTATTCTTTGAGGTTTCAAATTTTCATTTTTTGAAGTTTCCAAGTCATTTTAATGAAGGACGACATTCAAACCTCGCAACGGCCCAATTCTGCATTTTTGAACTTCGAAATTTCAGTTTTTGAATTTTGAAGTTTCGTTTTTCATAAAGTTCAAGAAATTATTTTTTGTGAAGTTCGCATTTAATATTTTGTGAAGTTTTGAACCTCGGACTTCTCATAATTATTATTGAGAAGTTTGTGAAGTTCGAACCTGGAACTTCGCAAAATTTGAATTCCGAATTTTGTGAAGTTCGAGCCTGAAACTTCACAAATTTTGCAATTCCAAATTTTGTGAAGTTCAAACCTGAAACTTCACAAATTTTGCAATTCAAATTTAGTGAAGTTGGGGGCTTAAACTTCACAAAATTTTAACGTTGAAATTTTTGAAGTTCGAACCTGAAACTTCGAAATTACAATTTTCTGAAGTTCGAAAATTCGCACTGGAAACTGAACTTCAAAAATTAGAACTCCGCACTCGAAAATTGAAACGGTTTTATCGTGCTGCTTCACGAAAGTCTTTATTATTCGCTTAAATAACTTGAAGTCCTAATCTTGCTAATATTACATTTTTAACCCTTCGAAGTACTTGAATTTAATCAAGTACCAAATTCCTAAAAATTACTTTTGATACTTCGGCTTGACGTGCTCGGAGTTGCAAATCCTCGTTGAAGTACTTTCCATCTGTGTGTTATTTTTAATACTCGGTAGCAAACTTTCTCACCTTTCTCCGACTCGTCGTTGGGAACCTCTTCCTTCCCGGTTCCGAGGTGCTTCTCTAGTCCCGCACTTTTTCTTCCTCTTCCTTGTCTTCCGCGAGCGAAGACACCGATCCCGTTGTTTTTCCTCGCAATCGCTCGCAAGTGAGCGACGTGTCAGCCGATGTTCCTCCTTTTTTTTTTTACGAATCCACTTCACGAGTATTTTATTTTAGTTTCTACGCAAATTTCCAAATAATTTGTGCCCAAAAAAAGTTAATGGAAAATTGAAAATAAATGAAGAAAAAAAAGAATGATTATTTTTAGAGTTCAAAAATAAGGTACTTTTAATTTGTACTTCCAAACAACGACTTCAAAATGATTGAGAATCGCGAGTATGGAAGCGGATAAATCGAGCGAGCAAGCGACCGATCGCGCGCGAGCTTCGGAAAGCAATGCCTACTGCCTGCCGAAGTGGAAGCGAGTGGCGGCACGCGGAGGAATCGCTCGTTCCTTCCTTTCTCAGTTCACGTATCGTTTTCACGGTAAGCACACTCTCCTTTCTCCCCCACCTCTCCTCTAGGTTTGCTTCTCTTCCTTTCCTTTCCTTTCTTTCGCGTGCAGTCCTCTCTCCCCTCCCCCTCCCTTTCTCACTCTTTTCGCGCCGATCGTCCAACTTTTTCCTCGACGGTAACGCAAAAGCATCCTCTTTCCCTTTCTTCCTCTTCGGATTCAATTGACAAACTCACTTTTGCGATTTTATCCCCCTCTACTCCCGTCCCTCTTCGTAATTGACATCTCCCTCTACCGTTGAGGGGTTGTATCCCCTCCAGGTGGGGTCCAAACACCTCCTTGGGGAGTCTCACCCCTCCATGTGGGGTCCAAGCTCCTCATTGTGGGGTCTTATCCCCACCATGTGAGGTCTCATCCAGTCTCATCCCCACCGTGTGGAGTATTATCCCTTCACTGTGGGATCTGAAACTGAAACTTAAGCTGAAGCTGAACCTAACCCTAACCCTAAACCTGAACCTAAAACTGAATCTGAACCTGAAATTGAAACTGAATCTCGACTTAAGACTGGTCCTGAAACTGCATCTGTAACTTAGACTCGATTCGAAGCTTATCTTGGAAGTGGCCCTGAATCTGAGTCTGTAATTGGATGTAAATCATACCCTGAATCTTATCCTGAAACTTGACCTGAAACCAAACCTGTAATTGAATCGGAACCTGAATCTAAAACTGAATCTGAATTTGAATCTGAATCTGAAACGTAATCTGAATCTGATCCTGAAACTGGTCCTGAAATTGAAACGGAAATTTATTCTCAAACTAGAGCTGAATTTGGACCTACAACTGATCCTATTACTCGAAACGAACTTGAAAGTGAAACTGATCCTGGAATTTCAACTGAAACTGAATTTGAAACTATATATAATGTTCTGAGACTCGAACTGAATGAGAATCTAAATTGATACCTACATCTGGAAGTGAATTTTTTATTTTTTGAAGTTTCCAAGTCATCTTAATGAAGGTCGACATTTAAATCTCGCAACGGTCCAATTCTGCATTTTTTGAAGTTCGGAATTTCACTTCTTGTTATTTGAGCTTTCGTTTTTCATAAAGTTCAAGAAATTAATTTTTGTGAAGTTCGAAGTCAAATTTTTGTCAAGCTTTAAATTAAATTTTTGTGAAGTTCCAGATTAAATTGTTGTGAAGTTCGCGGTCAAATTTTTGCGAAGTTCGGGGTTAAAAACTTCAAACGTTTAACTTCACAAAATTAGAAGTCTGTACTTAAAAATCGAGGGATTCAAACCAGAAAAACGATCATTATCCACTGAATTCGACTAAATTAAATCAATTTTCCAAAAAAAAGACATTTATAAAAAGTAAAAAAGAAATTTTATCAAAAATAAATTGCGATCTTATTTCATCGCGATTCGTTTTATTTGGAATGTTTACACAATTTCCCACCGAGGGATTTCCTCGCTCTTCGTGACGTCATCGACGAAATTATGAAGTTTTCGTGCTTTCTTCATTCCCCAAATTCTATACTTAGGCGTAAACACACGCTCGAGAGGATTGCAGTCGTTATTTTTAAGAAAAAATGAAGAGAAAAGAAAGCCAAAATTTTGTTCTTATTTTTTTTATAAATTCGGCTGTTCTTCTTCACCGCGACTCTTTTTTAAGTATTATTTGGACAGGAGCGTGTGTACACAAGACTTCCGATCGCTGGTTCTCCTGGAACTGGAGAACTTCTCGAAGAGATAAAAAAAGTGGAAACTTTTTTTCCTCGTGTTACATTTATAAAATTTGTTTAATTGTGGGAATCAATTGCCTCTTTCTTTATTTTAGGAAATCGCGTGTTATTTTATCCGCAATTCAAATAATTGTTACACGAAATTAAATTAATTGTTTATTCGATTCATTGCGAGTCCGGTGCCAAATTTATTAAAATCATTAATTCGACTATTTCATGAAAATCCGATAAAAATGGAATTTATGGAAAGATTTTTCAGTTCCGGCCGGACCAATATTTCGTTACCTTCTCGTTCCGGCCGCATCGATTCTCGGTCGTCTCCTCGTACAGGCCACGTGGGTCGACCACCCGTCTAATTTCTCGTGGGGCGCATGCGACCCCCGTGGCTTATCGAAAGGGTGCGTTCGTGGGGCGCATGTGACCCACGCGGCCTGCTGGAACAATCTTTGAAAAATCAACCGGTTTTTCAATACCCTCGATGATTCAACCGTTACGTCACCTCTTCCCGCCATCGATCGTCGTTGATTCATGGATTTTTGTGAATTCTTAGAATATTTCTCATGAATCTGATTTAAAAAACGTTACACACAAATATAAAAAACTATGTGTATTGGAAAATTAGTAATTTTCTCACATCCTCACTTATCTTGTCTCTCTCTTTCTCTCTTTCTTTTGAGTCACATCTCATTTGTATTCTATTTCAATCCGCTCGTATATCTCTTACGTGTCTGATTAAATGTATACATATATCTAGATTACATTGCATAGATTTAAATATAAAAAATAAAAAAAATTTAATTTATATATGTACATATAATTTTTTTATTTTTCCCCATTTTTTTTTAGATCGAATGACTAACTTCGGCTAAAAAAAAGGGAACGAAAATAAATTGATGAATAAAAAAAAATACTAAAAAATACATAAAAGAGAAAAATAAACAACCCAAGTCGAATTTTGCAACCGGAGGCAGCCACCGGGTGACGAACGTCCCGATTCGTGATTCATGATCTCACGCCGTCGTTTCCATGTTAATCCAAATAAAATCGCACATGCGCCGTGGCTCCACTCGGCCGAGCTTGAATTTCTTCACTCGCGAAACCCGTAGGTGGTTCTCGGTACCTATATGCATACGCGCAAGTGTGTGCATACGGGCACACGCGCGAGCCCCCGTGTCCGTATGTATACGTATTGGATTGCATGAGCCAATTGATATTTCAGTGCAGAATTCGAACGTAGGATGAAGAAATCTCGAGTCCATACCTACACGTCAATTGCGAGACAAATGTAGATCGCGAAGGACACTCGAATGCAACTGCATTCAATGACGTTTGGGAGTGATCATATGCGTTCGAGGAAATCGATGCTTTTCGAAATTACGAGAATTGGGTTTGGGGGGATTACTGGTTTTTTTTTGGTGATAAAACTTTTTTTGGTATTTTACGGAAATGAAAAATTAAAAAATCCGGAAAATTTAGGATTGTTTTGAATTCAGAAAGAGAAAATTATGAACTGATAATTTTTGGAATTTCGGCAGCTGTTTGTCTTATTTTTCGAAACATTCAGGGAAAAAATGATCACTTTTCTGGTTTGAATCCCTCGATCTTTTAATACGGAGTTCTATTTTTGTAAAGTTCAATTTTTCAACTTCAAGCTTCATAAAATATTAATTTCGAACTTCACAAAACTTATTTTCGAACTTCAGAGAATTTAACTTCGAACATTAAAAATTGAGCTTCAAAATTCAAAATATTGAGCTTCCAACTTAGAAAAATGAACTTCGAACTTCGCAAAAATTGAACTTCCAAATTTCACAACAATTTAACTTCGAACTTCATATTTAACTTTGAACTTCACAAAAATTATAACTTCGAACTGCACAAAAATTATAACGTCGAACTTCACATAAATTAAATCCTTGAACTTTATGTAAAACGAATCTTCAAATTTCAAGATGTGAACTTCAAATATCAAGATACCGAACTTCAAAAAGTGCAGAATTGCACCGTTGCGAGGTTTAATTGTC
Source organism: Gasteruption jaculator (assembly GCA_949825005.1). Taxonomy (NCBI): domain Eukaryota; kingdom Metazoa; phylum Arthropoda; class Insecta; order Hymenoptera; family Gasteruptiidae; genus Gasteruption; species Gasteruption jaculator. The sequence continues at coordinate 19,396,233 of OX463764.1, read as the reverse complement.
GAACTTCATTAACGTGACTTTTGGAAACATCAAAGAAATGAAAAATTCTCATTGAGGTCTAGGTATCAATTTAGAATCTCATTCAGTTCGAGTTTCAGTAGATTGTATACAGATTCAGGTTCAGTTTCAGTCGAAATTCCAGGATCAGTTTCACTTTCAAGTTCATTTCAAGTAATAGGACCAGGTTTAGGTCCAGATTCGGCTCTCGTTTAAGAATAAATTGAGAATAAAAATTCGAAAATTAGGAAAATTGCGGATTTTTGGAATCCAGAAAAAAAATTATAAATTGTGAAAATTTTTGGTATTTTGACAACCGTTGACTTTCAAAATTGTCACGGTAATAATTTAAAAACTAAAAAAAAAAGAAAATTCAAAAATTTGAGAACTTACAAAAAGTTCCAAAATTTTTTTGTTTCAGGTAAGCGCCGCGCGATATCCGGTAGTCGTAAAACTCGGACATGCGCACGGCGGAGTCGGGAAAGCACGGGCGGAAACCGCGCAGGAGTTTCAGGATCTGGCTTCCTTGGCGGCGCTGGCGAACACCTATTGCACCTCGGAGCCATACGTGGACACCAAATATGACGTCCATGTTCAGAAAATCGGCGGTAACTACAAAGCTTTCATGTGAGTACGAAAGTTTTTTTTCTTTTGTTTTATTTTTCGAAATACTTGAGATTATTCAAAAATATCAAAAATCTCTAGAAATTTTTTGAATTTTAAATTCTAAATTGACGCGAAATTGCAAAAAATTTCATAACCATAATAATAATAATAATAATAATAATAATAACAACAACACCGACAATACTAATATTAATTTATTAATTGTATTAAAAATTAAACAAAACCATTTCCTTGCAATTGCAACAGATTTTGTCGAAAGAAGCAACGCCAAAAGAACCACCAATTTTTGGTTTCCACGCTATTTTTGCGTAGATTTCTTTATTCTTTTTTGGATTTTTTCGATACTCTAATTCAGAGATTCCCAAAGTGGTCTATATCGACCCCCAGGGGTCGACGATGACCTACAAGGGGTCCATGTGAGCCAAAAAAAGAATTGAGAGTCTATGAAATGTAAACGGGGGTCCACGATAGTCGATTTCATTTATTTTATTTTTTTTTATTTTTTATAATTTGACCTCCGCTACGTAATCACCATTTGGCCATACATTTTAATTTTTACTTTTCATTAATGGAATTAATACATCTCATAAAGTTGTGCAACTTACTAGGATAAACGCTTTGAGGTGACAATAAATTTTGAACTTGTAGGAACTTGCACATCTACGTGCTACCCACACGCGTGCGGGAAGTAGTATTAGGAACAAACGCGTTCATTTGTTTCCAGAGCGTTGACAAAGAAACTACTCCTCATTAAGAAAATATTTTTAAAGGTATAAACTAGGTAGTATCCATTTCAGGAATTAGAGTGAACCAATGTAATTTTGTTTGGTAGTGCCAGAAGAAAGTAAGTACATATATTTTTTTTTAAATTTAAGTTTTTCACTGGTAGTTAACGGTCCCTAGCCATTTGTTCAGTAGATTTCTTATAAATATAATTTTTTACTTAAAATAAGTTTTTTCGCCCGGCCCGTTTTACATTATTCCTCTAACTAATTTAAATAATTTAAATAGTTTAAATTTGTTTACAGGTAACTAATATTAAGCATGACTGAATCTAAAAAGAAATGTAGACAATACAATGTTGATTATTTAAAATTTGGCTTCATTCCTTCTTTGTCGGACAAGCAATTGCCTATGTGCCTTTTATGCAACAAAGTTTTAGGCAATGACGCCATGAAACCATCTAAGCTGGAGGATCATTTTTGAAGATGTCACCCTGATAAAATAGGTAAAGATATGCAGTACTTTCAAACACTCAAGGATACATTTTACAAGAGACCCACAGTGGACAAAATGTTCGCTTCGACGTCACAAAGAGATGATGATGATGGTTTGCGAGCGTCTTACAATATCTCGCTGCTTATAGCAAAATCTGGAGAACCCCATACTATCGGAGAAAAGTTGATATTGCCAGCCATTGAAGAAGTTTTAAAAACTGTATTACACAAACCTGCATCTGATATTATTAAAAGAATTTCTTTAAGCAACAACAGTTCAAAGGCGTATTGACGAAATGAGTAATGAAATTGAAAGCTTTTTGTGTAATTTTTTGCAAACGACCTATTTCTCTATACAGCTGGACGAGTCAACCTTGCCTGGTAATGAAGCATTACTATTAGCATATGTTCGTTCTATTATGGATCAAGACATACACGAAGAGCTGCTTTTCGCGAAAACTTTGACAACTGACACTAAAGGCGAATCAATATTTAATGTTTTGAAGAATTACTTCATGGAAAAAGCGATACCTTTGTCAAATATAATATCGGTAGCAACGGATGGGGCACCTGCCATGGTTGGGCGCTACCGTGGAGTTGTAAGCCATTTAAAACAAAATGTGCCCGAGGTGTTAGCAATACACTGCGTTATCCATAGAGAACATTCAGTTGCCAAAAATTTGAGCAATAGATTGCACGAATCTCTTCGATTTGTCATTACCGCAGTAAACCGAATTCGAAGCAACGCGTTGAATACGCGATTATTTTCTCAATTGTGTCAAGAAAATGACGAGAACTTTCGTCAATTGCTTCTTCACACTGAAGTACGCTGGCTTTCGAAAGGCTTATGTTTGACAAGATTTTTTTACTCTTTTTGACACTGTTTTGGAGTTTTTGGATGCTAAAGATCCAATTTTAAAACAAAGCTTAATCAGGTGCGAACCAGACGTAGCCTATTTAACAGATTTGTTCAGTAAATTTAATGAGGTTAACTTGCAGTTACAAAGTGACAGCCTAAATTTAATAAAAACAAAGTCTATAATTTCAGCATTTCTTGCCAGACTTAAACTAATGAAACAAAACATTGGACGGGGCGAATTTTCGCAGTTTCCCAATTTGTCACAGACAAACTGTCAGAAAGATGACGTTTGAACTTACGTTCAACATTTAAGGGGGGGTTCTGCCTTGTAGGGCCGAAAAAGTAGGTGATATTTGCGAATTTTTTTATAAAAAAACTGTTGAACGGGTTTATTTGAAATTTGAGAATTTGTTTCATTGTACTCTTAAGTAGTATTACAAATTTTTATACGGCTATACAAAAAAAGATGTGCGTGTGTAGAGCGTCGATTGCAGAACTTTGAGAAAAAAATGGCTCGTGCTGGCGTTGAAGGAAAGTGTCCCATAGTTTATCTGAAAAACAAAAAGGGAAAAGGGATTCTTAATCTGCATGAACATGGCTATCTATGGTACTAGAACAATTCAGAAAAATGAAAAACTGTTAAAATGGCAGCCTTTTGTAAAAAGAGTTCGAATTTCGTCCAAAAATCGCAAGGAATTATTTAAATAATAAAATAACGGTAACAGATACAGCCATAATTCTAGTACCATAGATAGCCATGTTCATGCAGATTAAGAATCCCTTTTCCTTTTTGTTTTTCAGATAAACCATAGGACACTTTCCTTCAACGCCAGCACGAGCCATTTTTTTCTCAACGTTCTGCAATCGACGCTCTACACACGCACATTTTTTTTTTGTATAGCCTCATAAAAATTTGTAATAATACTTAAGGGTACAATGAAACAACTTGCTAAATTTCAAATAAACCCGTTCAACAGTTTTTTTATAAAAAAATTCGCAAATATCGCCTACTTTTCCGGTCCCACAAGGCAGAACCCCCCCTTAAATACCCTCTATGCAGATTTTGAAATAAGATTTGAGGATGTTTTGAATATGGTAATACCACAATGGATGATCAATCCGTATGGTGACGTTGAAGAGATGGATGTCATATTACAAGAGGAACTGATCGGAATAAGCACTAACGAAGAACTTAAGGTGCAATTTAGAAACGGATATGAGCTATTCTGGCTTCAAAAAGATATACCTGTTACTTATCCCGCATTATGGAATATCGGGAGAAAATTTTTAATTGCTTTTCCGTCTTCATATCTAGTGGGAAAACGTTTCAGCGCGGTAGCCAATCTTCTAATAAAAAAAAGAAACAAACTGTACATCACTATCCGAGGAGATTTAAGGTTAAACCTTACTAAATTGAAACCAAATATTGATAATTTATTATCAAAGCACCAGGTTCATCCCTCCCACTAAAAAGCTGTAACTAAATTTCGGTTTCATTAATATATATATATATTTATGTGTTTTTTATTTTTTTTTTATTCTACACCTCACTACAGTTAGACATCAGTCAAAACACATTTGAAGTTAAAGAATTTTTAAAAACGCTATATTAGCTAAGCAGGGGGTCTACCCAAAACCGAAAAACATGGCAAGTGGTCTACGAGGCGAAAAAGTTTGGGGACCTCTGCTCTAATTCTTCGGTGCCCTCACGTGATAGACCGGTCGACCGTTCAACGGTTGCGCTGGGCGCGCGTAAGCGTTTGCGCGCTCGTCCAAGCGGACATTTTGGAAAAGCGCCAGCTGAAATTGAAAAAAAAAAACTTTTGGAATCCGCGAGATTTCGATCGTGCTGAAAAGTTTTAGTTCCTGCCGGCACGATTCTCGGTTGACTTCGCGCTCGAGCCGCGTGGGTCGACCGCCCGTTCACTTTCCACGTCGCGAACCGCAGTCCGGCTCGAATGGAAGGTTCCCCCGTGGGGCGTATACGACCCACGCGGCTCGATTGAAAGACTGGTAAAATAACCGGTTCTCGATATCCTCAACGATGGTAACAATCGAGAGACCGATTTTCGTTACGTCACCTCCTTGCGATTGACGGTCACCATGTCGCTGACGACGAACCAAGTGACGACCTCCGAGCACGGCTCTTCCGTCATCGAGCCGTCGTAGGCGTAATACTCCGTCGTACGCGGAAAGTACAGGGGCGACAAGTCCTTCATCTCGGCCCGGTCTCCCGGTTGGACCAAGTTCTTCAAGGGTTCCACGTCGCGCGTCATTACCGTGTAATCGGACTCCGTCAGCTGGAGAAAAGAAGAAAAACCGGCAATGAAACTTCCTTTTCGAAATTCACTCGAAATTTTCTGCCTTCTTTTTTTTTGCATTTATTAAATGAATTTCGATGACAGATTTATCGAAATTTTTACACCTCGATTCTCGATTTTCGCGGAATTCCCCGAATTACGAATTTCGACGAACTCTCAAAATCTGCAAAGTCGAAAATTTTGCGAATTTTTTCGAAGCCTCGAGTTCGACCGTGGGGCGCATGAGGCCCACGCGACTTTTGCCGTGGGGCGCATGCGACCCACGTGGCTGCAATCGAGATTTCACCGTGGGGCGTACGCGCCCCCCGCGCTCGAAAACTCGACTCGGGTTCGCTACTGCCGTGGGGCGTAAGCGACCCATTTCGCTCTAACGCGTGATCATGGCCCGTGGGGCGCATTCGCCCCACGCCGTTTGAATATCGCCGCAAAAAGAAAAACGTCCACTTACGTCGACAAAAATCGCTATCACAACCACCCCGTCTTCGTGCAAGTCGCCCATCTGCAAGGACTCGTAATTCTCGTTGTGCCACACGACATGAATTTCCATGGGGTACCTAAATTCCCATTTTGAAGGAATTCGAAAAAGAAAGAAAAAAAAGTCCTTTTATTCGCGATCGGGAAATTCGGTCCCCGAATTCGGGAATTTTTATCACCGCTTCCATCGGACGCAAGACCTCCGGTGAAATTGCATCCGAAAGCCCGGTTTCTTCCCTTTCGGCGAAATTTCGCCCGGGAGTCCTAGACCGAGTGGTTCGGCAACTACGATTTTTCGAATGTCCCACCTCCGACCGTCGATCGTGTGACGGCTTCCGTTTCCCTCCTTGACCCAATGGTACTCGATGTAGTCGAATACGTAGGTCGATGGCAGCAGGGGGCTCCTCAGCGTGGGGATGTGATTGTCGCCCCATTTGATGTACTTTCGAACTGTGGGAATAAATCCACGAGCGAAAATTTGAATCCAAGACAGAGAAAATATGAGAGAATTTCATAACCGGTATTTTGGGAACATCAAAAATTTTTTTTTTCCGGCACTTCCAGTCGGATTTTGAAAAATCCAAAAATATGGGGTTTTAGGGGCAACTCCAGACTACATATACGTATTTTTGGGATCCCAAAAATTCAGTTGCAAAAGTTAAAAAAAAATTGCCACAAATCGAGGGAATAATGAAACTGGAATTAGCTGTTCTCGAAAACGATTTTGTCCGGGCAGTTCCAGTCATATTTTGAAAAATCCAAAAATATGGGGTTTTAGGGGGAACTCCAGACTACATATACGTATTTTTGGGATCCCGAAAATTCAGTTGCAAAAGCTCCGAAAAAATTGCCACAAATCGAGGGAATAATGAAACTGGAATTAGCTGTTCTGGAAAACGATTTTGTCCGGGCTGTTCCAGGCGGGTTTTAGAAAATCTAAAAATATGGGGTTTTAAGGGGACCCTAAGACTATATATCAGTATTTTTTAAATTCCAAAAAATCGGTTGCACAACGTCGGAAAAAATTGCCATAAATTGGGAATTAAAAAAAAATTACTTTCAAATAGGAATTATTATTATTATTATTATTATTATTATTATTATTATTATTATTATTATTATTATTGTAGTTGCTCTTACTATTCAGTCCGTTATTCTTCATGTCGATTTTAATCGGTCGCTGGGTGAATCCGACAACTTCCACAGTCGTTGTGAATTCCATCAACTTGGCATCGGCTGTAACCACGTTGATCGGCGATTGTCTTTTACCGGTACGACAAAGAATGTCGCTAGGTTTTTCCTGGCACGTCCCCAAACTCGCGAAGTACAGGAGGGAGACCAAAATGGAAATTTCGAAAATTTTCGCGTACATTTTTTCCTGGGATAACTTTGTTTCAATTGAAAAACAAAATTATTTTTAATTTGAAACAAATTATACTCAATTTCTAATTTAAAAAAATTGTTTTCAATTTTTTAAAAATTATTTTAAAATTTTAAAAATGACTAACAATTTTTTTAAAATTATTTTTAATTAAGAAACAGTACTTTTAATATTAAAAACAAATGTTTCCTTTCTTCGAAATTCGATTTCACGATTTTCCAAATTTTTTAAATTATGAAATTTATTTTTTTTTAATTATTTTTTTTCTCTCACGCCAATTCCGAAACGACTGAATTATTTCTGCGTTGCCTCGATTCCCAGGATTCCCCTTTTATAGTAAATTTTCCCACATTGACGTGGTGATAATTAACTTGAAATTATTAATTCTATTTTAGTTTTTTGACAGAAATAGTAACACGATAAAAAAAACTCGCAGTTGCGTAATTTCGAAATTTCCACGGCAAAATATTCATGGATCTATTTTTAGGTTCCCTTATCAATCGCACGCAAGGTTATCAGAGAACAAACCCATGTCGAGATTGCAAGGAAATATAAGAGGCACCTGGAAGGTATAGGATTCAATGCGTTCCAGGGGACTTATCGAAATAAGATACGCTTTACCGGAAGCCTCACTTTGAAAATTCGTAGCTCGGAAACGGGGAGTCCTAGGGACTTCCGGTTGGGTCTGTTTTGAAGCTTCCGGCTTCTGTTCTTTCTGAAAAAATTGCGAATTTTTGAAAAAAATTTCCTTGGAAGTTATGATTTTCCAAATTCAAAAGAAATTTCTTTCAATTTACAAATTTTTAAATGGCAGTAAAAAAATTTATATCTCGGAAATGAGAAATCCTAGGATCTTCCGGTTGTGCCCATTTTCAAGCTTCCGGTTTCTACTTTACCTTAAAAAATTATTGTTTTCCCAAAAAAATTTCCCTGGAAGTTATGAATTTTCAAAATCGAAAAACGTTAAATTTGCAGATTTTCAAATCAGGATTCAAAAATTCATATCTCGGAAATGAGAAATCCTAGGAACTTCCGGTTGTGCCCATTTTCAAGCTTCCGGTTTCTACTCTATCTTACAAAATTTTTGATTCCCCAAAAAAATTTCCCTGGAAGTTATGAATTTTCAAAATCGAAAAACCTTAAATTTACAAATTTTCACATCACGATTTAAAAATTCATATCTTGGAAATGAATAATCCTAGGAACTTCCGGTTGGGCCCATTTTCAAGCTTCCGGTTTCTACTTTACCTTAAAAAATTATTGATTTCCCAAAAAAATTTCCCTGGAAGTTATGAATTTTCAAAATCGAAAAACGTTAAATTTGCAGATTTTAAAATCACGATTAAAAAATTCATATCTCGGAAATGAAAAATCCTGGGAACTTCCGGTTGGACCCATTTTCAAGCTTTCGGTTCCCACTCTATCTTAAAAAATATTTGACTCCCCCAAAAAATTTCCCTGGAAGTTATGAATTTTCAAAATCGAAAAACCTTAAATTTGCAGATTTTAAAATCACGATTAAAAAATTCATATCTCGGAAATGAAAAATCCTGGGAACTTCCGGTTGGATCCATTTTCAAGCTTCCGGTTTCTACTCTATCTTAACAAATTTTGATATGCCAAAAAAATTTTCCGGGAAGCTACGAATTTTCAAATGCGAAAAGTGACGATAAAATTTCGACGTTTCAGGCGAAAGAGCATCAGTGGCAACTGGAAGTCAAATACTGGGTCGGCGATGCTGGAGCAACTACAGGTGAGCGAGAAACACCGGTCCTGGGTCGACCAGGTGTCACTGCTCTTCGGCGGTTTGGATATTTGCGCCATCGAGTTGCTGGTCGGTAAAGACGGCAGGGAGTACATCATCGAAGTCAACGACAGCGCCCTCTCGCTCATGGGCGACTCGCAGGAGGAGGATCGCAGGCATATCGCTGATTTGGTTACCGCCAAAATGCAGGTGAATCGAGCGGTCAAAATTATCGTTATCGTTTTTAACAACCGTTGTTGCCATTATCACATTCATTGTTATCATTGTCATCGAATTTCGTTATCATCATCGACGTCGTTATCGTCAAATATCGTCAATTACATCAGTTATCATTATCACCCGTTATCATTATCGTTGTCACGAGTTATCATTATTATAATTTATTACCAATTGTCAAAATAACAAGTTATTTTCGTCGTTATCGTCGGTTGCCATTATCGTTATCACCCGTTATCGTTATCGTTATCACCCATTATCATTTTCACCAGTTGTCGATATAGTTATCACCAATTGTCAATATTCGAAGTTGTTACTATCGTCATTATCAGTTATCATTATCGCTATCATCAGTTATCATTATGATTATCGTTACTTATTATTATCATTATCGTCAGTTATCATTATCATGATCACCAATTACCGTTATTGTTATCACCAGTTATCACCATTATTGTCGCGGGTTATCATTATCGTTGTCGCGAGTTATCATTATCGTTGTCGCGAGTTATCATTCTCACCAGTTACCGATATAGTTATCATCAATTATCAATATCAGAAGTTATAATTGTCGTTATCATCAGTTATCATTATCACGAGTTATCGCTATCGTTATTGCGAGTAATTTTTATCACCAATATCGATACAGTTATCATCGATTATCAATATCACATTTTCAGCAGTTATCGTTTTCGTTATCATCAATTGTTCCTATCATCCATTATTATTACGATTGTCATCAATTATCATTATCATTATCGCGATGTTATTGTGAATTACGATAATGGTCAATTATACTTATCACGATCATCAGTTATCGTCAACCTTATCGTTATCGTTATCGTTATCGTTATTGTCAATATCGTCAATATCATCGATATCTTTTGATTTCGAAGGGTTGCTGCCGACCGGCGAGCGTGCTGACGAAAACCTCGTCGAGGGGATCGATGTCGAGTTCGAGTCAAGCAACGAGTCCGGCGGACGATCGATCATTGCTGCAGCAGCAGCAACAACAGCCGCCACCTCCGCCGGCACCCTTAGGAGCTTCCCACGGTAGCTTGGGATCGATGTCGAGCGTGAGCAGCGGCATCGGCTCCGGCATCTCCGTGGGAGGCGGTATCGGTGGCGAGCCCGCTTCCGTTTCTTCCACCGACAGCCATCATCAATTGCAGCGTCGCGATTCGCAAGGTGAGCTCCGTCGATGTATCGAATTTAAGCGATATATCGATTTATCGATCCTATCGAGGTATCGATATATCGAGTGTAGCGAGATACCGATGTATCGAATGTAGCGAGGTATCGATGTTTCGATGTATCGAGTGTAGCGAGATATCGATGTTTCGATGTATCGAGTGTAGCGAGATATCGATGTTTCGATGTATCGAGTGTAGCGAGATATCGATGTATCGAATGTAGCGAGGTATCGATACATCGATAACTCGATATATCTATATATCGATATCTCGATGTAGCGCTACATCGATAACTCGATATATCGATATCTCGATATATCGATATATCGATACATCGAGATATCGATACATCGAGATATCGATACATCGAGATATCGATACATCGAGATATCGATACATCGAGATATCGACGCATCGAGATATCGACGCATCGAGATATCGATGCATCGAGATATCGATGTACCGATATATCGATGTATCGGTATATAGATATAACTGTTCGACTTCCATTCTCTTTTTCTTGTCGTTTCCACATTAGCGTCGCAGTCGAGCACGGTAAGCAGCACCCCGTCGATGGGACGACGCCAGGACGAGCCACCGGTGATACCACCGACCTCCAGGATGCCGTTCCATCGGCAAGGAAGTCAGTCGCAGAGCCAAACCGAGGATACGGAAGACACTATGAAGAATCTACGTAAGACCTTCGCCGGGATTTTCGGGGACATGTAAGATCCCAGCGCGATTCTCTGACACCCCCCGGGCCCCAAACTTGATATTTTTTTTTGGAGCAGAAAAAAGCGGGGACAAAATTTAATTTTATTGGGCAGGGGGGGGGGCATTTCATTGCGATTCTACTCCAACGACTGATACCGAAATTTCTTTTGGAAAAATTTAATAGAAAGAAGGAAAATTAATTTAAAAAATCTCAGGGGTGCTGCGGTTTTCGATTTATTTGTTTTTTAATTTTGTTTAGCATCAGGACTCAAAAAAGAGGGAGATAGAAAATTAAGTAGAAATTTGCACGCGAGGAAATTTCGATTTTTTTGAAATTCGGAAAAAGGTGAAATGAAACTGGAATTGATAATTCAAAGTGGATTGGGATTCGATTTTTTCTAGCCGAATTTGGAGGAATTTTAGAGAAAATAAAAGTTTTTCCTGGCAGAGATTTCGAAATCCTCTCGCAACATATTTTTGGAATTTCCAAAAAGTTGTGCTAAAATGATAAAAAAGGTTCTTGAAATTTTTTAGAAAATCCCGATAAGAAGGTTCTTCAAAATTGAGGAATTTTTTTCAACGGAATCTTGGATAATTTTCGACAAACAAAAAATACTACTTGCTACCGTTTTTGGAACTCTATCTGGATATATTTTTCGAATTTCGAAAAAATGGCCCCAAAGTGCCCAAAAAAATTCCACAAATATTTGTGAAAATTCCGATACGAAGATTTTCCAAAATTAAGGAATTTTTTTCAATGGAATTTCGGGTAATTTTCAAAAAAGTAAAAATTTTTCCGGATACCCCGTTATTATTAACATCCGAGACAATTTTTGCCTTTTTCCAAAAATACCCAGAATGTTGATAAAAAATTTGATTTCGTCAGTTCCAATTTCAATTACACTTTCGAATGTTTTTATTATTTATTTATTTATTTATTTAATATTTGGAATTAAGGTTAAACCGAAAAAATCATAAATATAAAAATTCTGTGTCTCTATCTATCCACTATTAAAAATTTACGAACTAAAGGTAATCATAATAATAAATAAATAAAAAATAAAGAAAGAAACAGTAACGTGTAACCAGTAGACGTGTGGGTACAAAACTGATAAGAAAAAGAAGGGGTTTTGTACCAATTATCGCGCGTTACCTCCTTGATTTCAATGCGTGCTAGCCACATATTTACACACCATATAAATATATATCATATAAAAAAACAAAGAGTATTTATAATGACAATACTTTGTTTCAAAAATCAGTCGAATTCAAAAGTTACCGATATCCCCAATTTTTTGGGGTCGTTTTTTCACATACTTTTTCAAATCCAAAAATACTTTGTTTTAAGGCATCCTTTGAGCTACTAGTAGCTATTTTTGGATATGCAAAAAATTGCCCGAAAGTTTTCAAAAAAATTCCAGAATGAAAAGAGAAACGAATACATTTGATCTTTTCTGAATATTGAGGATTTTTTTGGAAGGAGATTTCGAAAATTTTGCAAAATCCAAAAATACTTTGTTTTAGGGCGTCTTTTGAGCTACTAGTAGCTATTTTTGGATTTGCAAAAAATTGCCCGAAAGTTTTCCAAAAAATTCCAGAATGAAAAAAGAAACGAATACATTTGATCTTTTCTGAATATTGAGGATTTTTTTGGAAGGAGATTTCGAAAATTTTGCAAAATCCAAAAATACTCTGTTTTAGGGCGTCTTTTGAGCTACTAGTAGCTATTTTTGGATTTGCAAAAAATTTCCCGGAAGTTTTCCAAAAAAATTCCAGAATGTAAAAAGATATGAATACATTTTATCTTTTCTGAATATTGAGGATTTTTTTGGAAGGAGATTTCGAAAATTTTGCAAAATCCAAAAATACTTTGTTTTAGGGCGTCTTTTGAGCTACTAGTAGCTATTTTTGGATTTGCAAAAAATTGCCCGGAAGTTTTCCAACAAAATTCCAGAATGAAAAAAGAAACGAATACATTTTATCTTTTCTGAATATCGGGAAGGTTTTTGGAAGGAGATTTCGAAAATTTTGCAAAATCTAAAAATACTTTGTTTTAGGGCGTCCTTTGAGCTACTAGTACCTATTTTTGGATTTGCAAAAAAATACCCGGAAGTTTTCCAAAAAAATTCCAGAATGAAAAAAGAAACGAATACATTTTATCTTTTCTGAATATCGGGAATTTTTTTGGAAGGAGATTTCGAAAATTTTGCAAAATCCAAAAATACTCTGCTCTGGAGTACTTTATAAGCTACCCGAGGCTATTTTTAGATTTTCTAAAAACTAGCCAAAACTCTGGGAAAAAATTATAGATTTAAAAAGCGAAGATTGAGAAAAACAATTCAGTTTTTCAAAAATTTTTCTATCGGATTTTGAAACCAAGGTAAATTCATATAAAAAAGCGAAAAACAAACACACAAACAAACACTTTTGCATATTTTAGTCTTACCGATACTGATCGCTATAATTAAAAACAAAAAATAAACGAAAGGTTAATGAATAAAAAATAATAATCGTTAAAAATTAAAAATAAAACAATTATTAAAATTATTTAAAATGAAAAATGGATTGATAAAAGCGAAAAAAAAATACAATACCGAAAAGTAGGAACACGAAAATATTTATAAACTTCCTCGTAAATAATTGTGTCGATGTTTAAAAAAAATCACCGCGAAATTAAACCACATCACGTAAATCATTAATTAGCAGCATGATAATTAAAAGAAAATGTTAAACGAAACAAAAAAAGACAACAGATTTTTTAATAAAAAAATACTCAAAATAGGCCCTAATCGTCGACGAATTAGCGCAAAAATGTATACAAAAATATATTTCGAAAATATATATAACAAATATTACAGGAAAAGTCACCCATACGAAAACAGGTACAAAAAAAAGTGGAATTCGCAACGAGAACACGGGTTTGCACGTGTTTTGCTGGTTCTATGCTCGCGTTATGCCGATAGCAAAATTTATTTTCTTGGGAAAAGAAAAAATAGATGTTGAAGTGTATGTTAAGCTTTATCAGGAAATATATAACAAATTTTGAAAGTGTCTCCAAAATGCTTCGAAAAATTTCAAAAGTTTTCGTGAAAATCAAAATACAAAGATTTTGTAAATTTGAGGAATTTTGTCGAGACAATTTTGGTTACTTTTGGAAAATACGTATATTCTTCCTGATGGTGTTTTTAAAATACCCCAAAAATACCCCCGAGCGAATAAAAAATGTTCCCGGATTTAAAAAATAAATGAATGGAAAATAAAAGAAAATTCGAAAAAAGTTTCCAAACCGCTCCTTCAAGGCATGACGCGAGGAAAATTAATACTCGCTCCTCCCACTGATACTGAACGCCCCATCCACTGCTAGACGCTCCACCCACTGTTACTTGGCGCCCCACCCACCACTAGCAGCTCCTCCCACCACCGAACGCTCCTCCAATTACCAGGCGTTTCCCTACCATCGAACGCCCCTTCCACCTTCGGACGCTCCACCCGTTGGTAAGCGTCTGCCCCACTAGTGGGCGTTTTCCCCACCACCAATCGTGTAGAGATTCCCCGATAATAAATGAAAAAGAAACAGAGAAGAAAAATTGGGAGAATGACACCGAAGGGAAATATATAATGAATAAAAAAAATAAATAAATAAAAAAGAAAAAGGAAGGGGGTGTAATTGTATGAAATGTAGAACGAATATATGAATGACGTATTAGTAATAATAACAATAATATCGAAGCATAAATAATAATAATGTTATTAATAAGAATATTGATAATGATAACAATAATAAAATGCGAGTTCTATCTGTCATCGTTACTACAATGGATATTTAATTAAAAATGAGTAATAGTAATAATAATGGTAATGATAATTATTAAAAAAACACGGTTACATAAAAGTAAATAAATAAATGAATCAATAAACAAAATAATGGATATCAAAGACGGTGATTCATTATAAAAAAAAAACCAAAAACGATAACATTAATAATAATAGTAATAATAATACCCGAGTCGTTGCACCGTCGAAGGGAGAACCTTTTTTAAAATGAAAAAAATTAAATGGAGTTAGCGCGATCGGTCTCACGTCGAAGAACAATATCGAATGGGGCGCTGGCGTCGTTGCAACAACAGAGGCAACGGCGGCCGGAACAACAATAATTAATGAGTTAATTATCGATTATTTGTAATGATAAAAGCGACAAGCTAATGTTAATTAGGTTGATAAGCACACACACACACACACATATATACATACATATAGATACGCATAAATATATATACATACGTACACATGTGCATTTCACTTCATCGACGAAAAACAATAACGAAGAAACCCCCGTTCAAACAAATATCCCAGTCATTTTATCGTTAATGCGAATGTAGGACCGAGGTAACGAAGCAGCTTCTCATTCCCATGTCAGCTGTGCAAAAAGAAAGTGAGCAGGGGGTGGAGCAATTCCAATGGGCGTGGCTACTAATGCGGGTGTGGTAATGTAGGAGGCGTGGCAATTCGGAAGGCGTGGCTATGGGTATGTCTAATTGAGGAAGCCGCGTCAATGTAGACGACATGGTTGTGGGCATGCAAAATAATAGGCGTGGCTATAAATATGGGCGTGGCTATTAGAGTAGGCGTGGCTATAAATATGGGCGTGGCTATTAAAGTAGGCGTGGCTATAATTACGGGCGTGACTAACAACACGAACATGGAAATATAAAAGCCGTAGCTATCAATAGGAACGTGGCACTGCGGTAGGCGTACGTGGCAATACTGACTCGTCAACGCTACGGGCGTGGCTTGCTATATATGGGAGGAGTCTAGTAATGGAGGGAATGACGAGGGCGCGGCTATCAATGCTATGGGCGTGACTATAAAAAAAACGATCGATTGGAAATTTAGCAATAGCAGTTGTGGTAGTGGTAAAAGAAACTAGAGGATGGGCGTGGCTTTGTCGAAGACCGAAAATGGGCGGAGAAAAAGTAGCAGGCGTGTCGACGTTCCACGTCACCAATGGGTGGAGCGCAATCAAAGCAATGTAAAAGAGATTACAGAATTAGGGTGGGGGAGTGGGAGGGGAATATAATAGGCGAGTCCTTTGCACCCGGACCAATGGGAAGCTGCCTCGGGATGGTAACCGCGTATCGTTAGAACATTCGCCAGGCATTCGTGGCATGAGAGTTACGGTATAAATATACGATTGTAACGCAATTAAATGTAATAAAAATAATAATAATAATAATAATAATGACGATGATGATGATGATAACGAAGGAAGCAAATAATAAATAAAAAAGATATACAATGATTGTTCGTTACCTGCGTAAAGTTTATATAGAGGGCGGTAGTTATATTATACATATGTATTAGCTGATACCAGTGGGCGTGCCCTGGAGAGGGCGTCGCCTACCCCCACCACTCCCCATTGTTCCCCCTTATCCCCACAGCACGAAATAGAGAAAGATAGAGAAAAATAAAGAGAAACAGAGGGACGGTTGAAGTTTATCTGTACTGTTATTATTATTATTATGGTTACTGTGTAATTACGACGAATATAAGCGAATTATATATATACATATATATATAATAAACATTGATTTGAACGTCCATCTGCGTTTTTCTTCCCCTTACCCTTCCTTTCCAACCCCCCCAAAAAAATAAAAAAGACGAAACAATTTGTTTTTCTTTGATTTAATTACTTCTGTAACAATAACAAAACTTTTATAATAACAATGATAATTATTTTGAGCGAATTCGGATAGTCCAAAAAAATGGGTGCTTTGTTTTTTTCAGAGAATTATCATTTTTTTTTATTTTGAAGTTCCAGTGAACGAAAACAAAAAATACAATTTCTCACGCAGATTTTTTTTTCGAAGAAAAAAACTTTCTTGGTCAAAATTCGGTTTTTTTTTAAATTTCTTTCCGACCAAATATCTGTTCTTAAAAATTATTTTTATTTTTGTTTTGGGAGACAACTCATTGAAAAAAGAGAGAGAAGACCAGGAGATCAGAAAGGGGACTTGTCCAGGGCCGTGTTCAAAGATCGGTTGCGGTACATGCCGGCGCCGGCGAGGCCGCTACTGAAGGACATGACCCGCGGATAGTAGGTCGTCGGCACGGAGTGCACGTTCGGCGCGTACCATCCGTAGTCCATCGAGGTCCTGCGGTAACACGGATGCGGAAGCTGCCCGTCCTCCGCGGCTTGGCTGCGGTATCCTTGGAATAATTCTGTTGACAGACGAAAAAAAAATAATGGACGATTGCGAACGGGAAGCGAATAAAATTCGATCGCGTCAAAAAGGGGCGGGTGGTAGGGGGGGGGGGCGTGACCAACCTAGATCCAGATCCAAAAAAAAAGAGAAAGGAGGGGCGACCGGGGACCGCTATCGCCACAGCCGGTCGGTTTTCCGGCACAGGAAGGCCTCCGAGTTGCCGCCCGCGGGCGGGTCCGCGCACTCCAGCGGCCCGGGCTCGTTCCTCGGGGTATCCAGGTAATCCCCGTCGACGCGGAACCCCGGCTCGACGCTGACGTCGCGGCGCAGGGGCGCGAATACGCCGGTGTCCAGCAGGCGCAGGTCGTTGCCCGTGAGCACCAGGCTCCGGAGCCGCTCCAGGCCCTCCATCGCCCGCGTCTCGATCACCCGGATGCCGTTGTCGTTGAGGAAGAGCGCCTCCAGATTGGCGAGATGCGCGAACGCGCCTGCGCGCAGCCGCGTCAGGCCGTTTCCGGCGAGGTCGAGCTCGCGCAGCGCCGGCAGGCCGCGGAAGAGCGCCGAATGCCAGCCGGTGATGCGGTTGCGCGCCAGGCAGAGCGCCTCGAGGTTGCGCAGGCCCGTGAAGCTGCCCACCGGCAGCTGCCGGAGCCCGTTCGACTCCAGCGAGAGCGTCTCCAGCGCGCGCAGCCGCGCGAACTGGCCGCGAGCCAGCTCCAGCCGGTTGCCAGACAGGTAGAGCTCACGCAGTCCGGTCAGGCCCGTCCAGGCGCCGGGCCGCGCGGCGCGCAGCGCGTTCCCGTCCAGCAGCAGGCTCTCCAGCGCCTCCAGCCGCTGGAACGCGCCGTCTTGGATGCTCGCGAGCTCGTTCTCGCGCAGGTCCAGGAACCCGAGCTGCTCGAGCTCCGCGAACGCGCCGCGCGCGAGCCCGGCCAGCCGGTTGCCGCGCAGGTAGAGGGCGCTGGCGTTGCCCACATCCCGGAAGGCCCCGCAGGCCAGCTCGCGCAGGCCCAGCCGCTCCAGGTGCAGCTCCGTGTCGTCGATCGTCTCCAGCGCGGCCGCGTCCTCGAAGCTCACACTGCGCAGCTGCTGCGCGCACGCGCACACGTACAGGCCGTTGCGCGCCCCGCAGTCGCACGCCGAGTCCTCGCGTGACCACTCCGGCGACGCCGCGGACGTATCCGCTTCGATATCCGCTTCCGCTTCCGTTTCCACTTTCGCGCATGCGCGAGAGTCGTTGTGCAGTAGCAGCAGCAGCAGCAGAACCGTCCCTCCTCCTCCTCCCCCTCGTCTTCTTCGTGATTCCGGCGAACGGAGCCGGCGCGTCAGCGATGGTGGCGCCATAGCGAGACTGCGTTGAAGCGCGGAACGATGCCGAGAGCCAGTAGCTGACCCGCGCGAGTTTGCACCGACGACTGAGGGGATCGGCGTTCGAGCCGAGGATTGATTGGGTGGATAGACGCGGGTGTGTGTGTGTATGTGTGTGATTGATAAGGGGCTGGATGCGAGTACGTTCAGCTGCGTTATGTTACTTTATCCTGTTTTGTTTGACTTTTTTGCGACCCCGACCGCAGAGCTTTCCTCGAAACGATAAGGAGGAGCTGTTTCTATTATTGTTATCGGTTTCTCGGATTATTACCAGGGCACCAAGTAACAATGTTTGCTCTACCTTCAATTTTTTTGCATAAATCGTTAGTTAAGGGGGGGGGGTACTGTTAATTATGTAAAGAAAAGAGCCTTTTTCAATAATTTTTTTTTTAATAGGTACTGTTTTTTTAAATTAGCTAATTACAGTATTGTAGTACATCATTTAAAAAACATTTTGTTAACTCTTCGTCTGTAAACGTTTTGTCGGGACCCGCCGTCTGTAAACGTGGGTCATTCGTGTCCTGACGTTGTTTGACCTACTTATAACAATAAAAAAATCTGAAAAAATTCAAGCTGATGCTGAAAACCTTCAACTTTATGTATCCATGCTAAAGATATAAAAAAAAAATTTTTTACTTTATTTTTTACACATAAATGACAACTCGCGAAAAAAAGTTGTTTTACTTAAAAAATCATAACTCAGAGAAAAAAACAGATATCGACTTTCTAAAAACGGCAAATTAAAGTACAATAATACAGTTTATAAAAAAATATGAGGTATTGACTATATAATATTAAATGATTAAGTTTTAAGGGTCAAAAACGAGAAAAATGAAACATCGTAAAATCTGCTTTATTTCATTTTTATTACAAAAAAATCTGTAAAAATTAATAAAGAAATTCTATTCGGTGCAAAAAACGCCACAATAGATGCGATGGTCGTCACATAGCGGTTTTTGACATTTGGCGCAACAAAAAAGTGTTTTTTTAACTTTATCGCGATCACCAGTACAAAGGTGGCATCGCTTGCGTTTGCCTAAGCGATCAGACGCAATTGTTGTATTCTCAACACTTTCTACGGGTATAAAATTTCGTATCGTACTGAGAAGCCCTTTTTGCAACCCAGGTCTCATTCGGCGTTCTTGCATATGCGGCATCACAAGTGAAAGAGATAAATCTTTAAGAATTTTCGACGTCTAATTCCTTCTTCAGCAGCCTCTGTTTCAACGCTCTCGCTCTCCTCTGACGTCCCATTTTCGTCCGATTCAATGGCAGATATACTATTTTCACCGCTCACACTCTCCTCTTCTTCGATCGCGACTATTTCTTCTTCGCTGATGTCGCCATCAAAATACGAAACGCTTTCTTTCGGTCGCAAAATGCGTGACACTGGCTCTGGGGAACGCTGCGCCATTTTGTAATTCGAGCTACAAATAAACACTTCTTTTGCTTTATAAAATTCTACGCGTTAAACTCTTTAAATAAATGTAAAGACGGTTTAAAAGCCAAATTTTGATTTTCACTCACCTGTGAAATTCACTTACGCCGTCTGTAAAGATGGGTCATACGTGGCCACACCGATATTAATCTGCTCACAGCTCCTTATCAGAAGGGACTGGGACATGGACCTTCCGGGATTCCTTCCCTCTCCTACATAAGTTTTTTTAGGAGCGGCTAAGAAACATCCCCCGCTCTTTCCGCAAAAGTTACAAGCGAAAATAATTTAGGCCGGGACACGAATGACCCACCTTTTCAGACGAAGGGTTAAATTTCCAGTGAAAAATATCGAAAACCAAGCCGTTGGCAACCAATGTCCGGAGACGTCTAGAAAAAAAAAAGATGTTTTGCGGTGACGGTAGTTTCTTGGCACTCGATCATCGGAAATCAAAAAAATCAAATTGTTTTTGTTATTTTATGAGTTTCCCCAGGTAACCATGTCGAGTTTTTACTTTTTTAAATTTTTTTTTCAAGTTTTGGCAACACTAGAAAGCGAAAAACGCGATTTTCGATTTAAAAAATCGGATAAATTGTTATTGTAAAATAAAAAATAACAACAAATTAAAAAAAAAACTCGACCTAATTACCTCATGAATTATACAGAGAAGTAATGTACAAATTTTGGAGAGGATCGGTACAGTGGGTTTGAAATGACAGCCTTCACCGACTTTGGAAACCTGAAGTGGGGGAAAATCGTATTAAAGTTTTAAACAGTAAAAAATCAGAATAATTCTCTTTTTCTCGCTGCATACTTACCCAGAATCGTCGATGCCGTGAGTTACTCCTTTTTCTTTCTTCTTTGCTAACTTTTCTCAGCATTTTCACTCACAAACGTGTACAATGTTAAAACTCTAACGAAAAACAGTCAAAAAACAGCCGTACAAGTGTCGCGCAGGTATAGAAAATCGGAGCGTAGTGACTCGGAGCAGCCGAACCATTATTAATGAATCGAAGAATCCATGAGAGAATGAATGAATGAATAAAAAATACTTACTAGGGTAAATAAACCGAAGCGGCAAATTACACGTTCGGTAAATATCGTCGGTCCTCGGTCCCAGAAGATCCTCTCCATTTTTTCGTCCTTTTTCTTCTTCTCCTTTTCCTCTTCTTTTTTCCTCTCCCATTTCCTCTTTTTCTTCTTCTTCTTCTTCATCTTTATCCCCTTCGCCTTTCATACCGCATCCATGTAATTCTTCGTTGTACTCGTAAACGTCAGTACCCGACATAGCGTCTCGTCCCGATACCTGACCGCTGTTCTAATCGATGACAACGAAAATTATCGTTGTCACGGAAACAATCGAATGGCGGCGGGTTCGATATTTTCTCCTCTCGTCTCCAAATTTATTTTTTTTTCCTTTCCGTTCACTCGAATTAGGTAGAAACCCAAATTCCGAATATAATTTTTCGGAACAAAAAATTATTCAAAAACAAACGCATTTCAAAACAATTTAAAAAAAAAGAAAGGAAATGAAAACGAAGAGAAATCGGGATAGAAAATTAACTGTTTCGAATTTGAAATTTCAAATTTTCCAAGTTCCAAAATTCTAGAATTCTAAAATTCCCGAATTCCAAGAGTTTCGAAAATTTCCAAAATTTGGATTCCAAAATCCAAGACTCCAAAATTCTAAGATTTCTTAATTCCAGAATTCGAAAGTCTTGCAATTCTGGAATCCAAAATCTGGAAAATTTGAGTTTTCCTTTGCCTTCCCTGACTCGTTTTCGTTCTCGTTCTCTTCCTTTCCTTTCCTTTCCTAACATCCCCTTCTACCTATTGGTGATGGCTTTAACCTCACTCTCCAAAACGCCCGGGATACACAGGGGGCAAATGGTCTCCGGGTTGTGCGTTTCCGACAGGATGTCGGCCAGAACTTGAGCAGTGCAAGGCAGGGACAAGGGCTGAGCCATGAGCAGCTCCGCTTCCATGGTCGGGATAACGTCCGACTGGTAACTGGCGAACGGGAAATGGTGGCCGCAGCTGAAGACCATGAGATCTTCCTTCTCCGCAGACAGGAAGCTCGAGACGCTGTTCGCGTCCTGGAATAAAAAGAATTTGGAATTTTTGAATTTGCAATTTTGAAGTTTGGAATTTCGAAATATTGTGATTTGGAATTTGGAATTTGGGAATTTGGAATTAGAGAATTTGGGAATTTGGAATTTGGGAATTTGGAATTTGGGAATTTGGAATTTGGGAATTTGGAATTTGGAATTTGGACATTTGGAATTGGGAATTTGCGAATTTAGAAATTAAAATTTAGAATTTTGTAATTTGGTATATTAGAATATTGGAATTTGGAATTTTGGAATTTGGGAACTTGGAATTTTGAAATTTGGGATTTCGGAATATTGTAATTTGGAATTTGGAATTTTTGAACTTGCAATTTGGAAATTTGAAATTTCGGAATATTGTGATTTGGAATTTGGGAATTTGGAATTTGCGAATTTAGAAATTAAAATTTAGAATTTTGTAATTTGGTATATTAGAATATTGGAATTTGGAATTTTTGAACTTGCAATTTGGAAATTTGAAATTTCGGAATATTGTGATTTGGAATTTGGGAATTTGGAATTGGGAATTTCCGAATTTAGAAATTAAAATTTAGAATTTTGTAATTTGGTATATTAGAATATTGGAATTTGGAATTTTGCAACTTGCAATTTGGAAATTTGGGATTTCGGAATATTGTGATTTGGAATTTGGAATTTTTTAACTTGCAATTTGGAAATGTGAAATTTCGAAATATTGTGATTTGGAATTTGGGAATTTGGAATTTTTGAATATTGTGATTTGGAATTTGGCAATTTGGAATAGGAGAATTTCAGAATTTGGGAATTTGGAATTTGGGGATTTGGAATTTGGGAATTTAGAAATTAGAATTTAGAATTTTTGAATTTGGTATATTAGAATATTGGAATTTTGGAATTTGGAAGTTTGGAATTTGGAATTTTGGAATTTGGAATTTTTGAATTTTTGAATTTGGAATTTTTGAACTTGGAATTTTGGAATTTGGAATTTTTGAACTTGGAATTTTAGAATTTGGAATTTGGAATTTTTAAACTTGGAATTTTGGAATTTGGAATTTTGAAACTTGGAATTATGGAATTTTTGAATTACAATTCTTGAATTTGGAATTAGAAATTTTCGAACCGAGTACCTTAATGTGAATATAAGGTCTGGGGTCGCAGTTCTTGGAAGAAATTGTGCTGATAATGCCCTGGACCATCTGTTCCGGGGTCTCATTGCCTCGAGATCCTGGGAACCCGGTGAGAGGAGGCCCGTATTCGCAGGCCGTCAGGAGCGAGAAGAGTTTTATGAACTCCGGAGCCGGTTTCCCTGAAATGAAAAAAATGGAAGAAATAAAAAATAGTCAGAAGAAATAGAATGAATGAATGAATGAATGAAAGAATGAATGCGGAAATCCGGAAACTCACTGCGGTCCACGTGTTCCAGGAGCATGGAGCATACCCGCAGGTAGAAATTCGTTGAGAATATTTTCATCGCCTTCGAGTTGCTGGAGGTGTCTTCGTTCTTGTTGGCGTCCATCTTCTCGTTTCCACTGTCGCTACAAAGAGAAAAATTTCATCATTCATTGATTCTTTCATTCATTCATTCATTCATTCCATTCCATTTATTCATTATATTCGTTCATTAACTCATTCCATTCATTCATTCATTCATTCATTCATTTATTCATTCACCGGTTTCCAATTTAATTGATTTCTATTCATCCCCCCCCCCCCCCCATATCGTCCCAACACGCTCATTCATAAAATGAATAATTTGATTTTCGATTGATTAATTGATGCACTCATGCATTCCCCCTCCCCCTGATACTCACCAAAACAAGAACAGACCCAAGGCATAGTAAACTTTATTCAGAAACTCCTCGTAGACGCTCTCCAGGGTCGCCACGGGCAAACGATTGCCGCTCCAGAAGGCGACCGACCTCCGGATGATCTCCAGCAGCGTCTCATTCGCGTCCTCCTCCACCTCCCCCAGGTAAAACCTCAGGACGTTCCCGGCCTCGGTCATGAGGCTGGTCTGACTCTCGGTGAGTTCCTGCGGCAGCTTCGGCACCGGCTCCTGGAGCTGGAACAGCTCCGAATTCTCCAGGTGCTCCTCGGAGCAGTTCAGCAGATTCTTGTCCCGGACACGCCTCCGCTCGTCTTCCCCCTGCTCCTGCCCCCGCTCCCGTTCTCGCTCTCGCTCCCGCCGTTCCAGATCGACCTTGGAGTCCAGCCTGGAGTCGTCCTCGTCGCAGAGCTCCTCGGAGCCGCCCTGGAGGTCGAAGGTGAAGAGATCCTCCTCCTCCGGGCGCGGGTCGAAGCTGTCCAGGGACTTGCTCACGGGCATCTTCAGTTTCTTCTTCGCGGCGCCGAACTCCAGCGTCTCCAGGAAGTTCCGCTCCACCTGGCGGTCGAACAGCTCGATGTTCCTCTCGATACTACGGCGACTCGACGAGGAGTCGGACGGTGTCTTGGAGGACCTGGGTCTCCGGGTCTCGAACGGAGCCGAGTTGCCGGAGGAGCCCAGGGATTCCAGCTCCAGCGAGAAGCCCTCGGAGTAGTTGTGCTGCAGCACCGCGACCTTCGCCGCGGCTTGGTGATTTTTCAGCCCCAGGCACTGGAAGAAGAGCAGAGTTTATTTGCGTATGCCAAATTTTCAAAATCGAATCGAATCGAATCGAAAATCGAAAATCGAATCGAAAATCGAATCGAATCGGATCGGATCGGATCGGATCGGATCGGATCGAATCAAATCGAATCGAATCGAATCGAATCGAATCGAATCGAATCGAATCGAATCAAAAATCGAATTGCATCGCATCGAATCGAATCGAAAATCGACTCCAATCGAATCGAATCGAATCGAATCGAAAATCGAATCGAGAATAAAAAATCGAGAATCGAAAATCAAAAATCGAGAATCGAAAATCGAATCGGATCGAATCGAATCGAATGGAAAACCGAATCGAATCGAAAACCGAATCGAATCGAAAACCGAATCGAATCGAAAATCGAAAATCGAATCGAAAATCGAAAATCGAATCGAAAATCGAGAATCGAAAATCGAATCGAATCGGATCGGATCGAATCGAATCGAATCGGATGGAAAACCCAATCGAATCGAAAATCGAATCGGATCGGATCGGATCGAATCGAATCGAAAATCGACTCGAATCGAATCGAATCGGATCGAATCGAATCGAAAATCGAAACGAATCGAATCGAATCGGATCGGATCGGATCGAATCGAATCGAAAATCGAAACGAATCGAAAGCCGAATCGAATCGAAAATCGAATCGAATCGATTAGAAGATCAAGCTTCTCGTCTCACCTTATCGACGATCTTCTGGGGTTCGTAGAGCCCATGAAAATGCTCGAGAACGTAGTGCAGGGTCAATTCCGACGGCGACTTCTCGATAACGCTCAAGGGCTTCACTACCCCGGCGAGGGGCGTGATGTCGTAACTCTCGTACGTTATCACTGGGCTCGGGATATCGGGCACCTGGCTGGGGCACTCCATGCTGTTGTGGACCGTATAGGGAAGACGTACGATGCGTTTCGACGATTTCAGCAGCACTAACTTCTCGTCATTCCCCCGGGAGTCCTTCGCCGGAGGACATCCGAGCTGAGACAAATGGTTGTTTCCCCAGCCCAGGACGCTTCCACCTGAAGGAAATAAATATGCATTTCAAGGGAATGCCTTCCAACATCGCTCCGAAAAATTCTCGAATTTTTTTGGAATTTTTCCCCAGCAGATAAAAATTCCCAAATCCACAGAAATATTGTACCGTTAAAAACCATGCACTTACAGATCGAATTTGGAAAAATTCATAATTCGGCAAAGAAATATCATAGAGACTTCCGGTTTGGCGCATTTTCGAAATTTGGGTTCCCACTTGGTACAAAAAAAATTTTGACTCTTAACAAAATTGTCCCTGGAAGCTACGAATTTTTAAATGCAGGAATCTTCCATTAAGTTTCCAAAACTCCATGAATTCATTTTTAACTCCAGCTAACAAAATTCGTAGCTCGACAAGGAAAAATCATAGCGACTTCCGGTTTGGCGAATTTTCGAAATTTAGGTTCCCACTTGGTACAAAAAAAATTTCGACTCTTAAAAAAATTGTCCCTGGAAGCTACGAATTTTTAAATGCGGGAATCTTCCATTAAGTTTCCAAAACTCCATGATTTCTTTTTTAACTCCAGCTAAAAAAATTTATAGCTCGAGAAGGAAAAATCATAGCGACTTCCGATTTGGCGCATTCTCGAAATTTAGGTTCCCACTTAGTTCAAAAAAAATTTCGAGTCTTAATAAAATTGTCCCTGGAAGCTACGAATTTTCAAATGCAAGAAATTACTATCGAGTTTCTCGAAACCTCGAATTAAAAAAATTCCAAAAAGGCTTCAAAAAAATTCGAAAAAATTCCCAAAAAATTCCCAAAAAATTATGAGACCTGGCTGGATGGCGACAGTGTAGTCGCAGCCACAAGCCACCCTGATAGCTTTAATTACTCGGCTCCTCTCTTGGAACCTCTCCTCGTTTAGATTTTCCCTCGATTTTTCCTCGTTGTCGCTTTTACCCCCACGAAAGGGGTCAGTTTCCTCGTTGGCTTCGCCTTGGGTGTTGTCCATGTCCGGAACCTGATCCCTTCCCTTGTGAATTTTGCTGTGCCTGGGAGGGATCTGCCCCAAAGCGGAATCCGGATTGAAGTAGAGCGGGGTCGGTATCGGGACCTCTCGACGGCTACCGTTTCCCACCTGGCCGTCCAGATTCCGACCCCAGGTGTAGACCGTCCCGTCGCGGGTCAGAAGCGCCGAATGATGACACCCAGTTGAGATCTGGAAAAACAGAGGAAATTAGTTCATTGGAAATTACGAAATCTGCGAATCTCGAGGTTTTGGTTTCGGCTTGAAAAATTCGTAACTCGGGAACAAAAAATCCTGGAGACTTCCGGTTTAGCACATTTTGAAGATTAGGGTTCCCACTTGGCACCATAAAAATTTCGAGTCCCCAAAAAATTCCCACCGGAAGTTAAGATTTTTTAAGTAAAAGAATCTTCATTCGAATTTCTGGTAACTTGTAAGTTTTTAAGTCCGGCTGGAAAAATTCGTAACTCGGGAACGAAAAATCATGGAGACTTCCGGTTTCGCTCATTTTGAAGATTGGAGTTTCCACTTGGTACCATACAAATTTCGAGTCCCCAAAAAATTCCCACTGGAAGTTACGATTTTTTAAGTGAAAGAATCTTCGTTCGAGTTTCCGGTAACTTGTAAGTTTTTAAGTTCGGCTTGAAAAATTCGTAACTCGGAAACGAAAAATCCTGGAGACTTCCGGTTTGGCTCATTTTGAAGATTAGGGTTCCCAATTGGTACCATAAAAATTTCGAGTCCCCAAAAAATTCCCACCGGAAATTAGAATTTTTTAAGTAAAAGAATCTTCCTTCGAATTTCCGGTAACTTGTAAGTTTTTAAGTTCGGCTTGAAAAATTCGTAACTCGGAAACGAAAAATCCTGGAGACTTCCGGTTTGGCTCATTTTGAAGATTAGGGTTCCCAATTGGTACCATAAAAATTTCGAGTCCCCAAAAAATTCCCACCGGAAATTAGAATTTTTTAAGTAAAAGAATCTTCCTTCGAATTTCCGGTAACTTGTAAGTTTTTAAGTTCGGCTTGAAAAATTCGTAACTCGGAAACGAAAAATCCTGGAGACTTCCGGTTTGGCTCATTTTGAAGATTGGAGTTTCCACTTGGGACCATAAAAATCTGGAATTCTAATACAATGGTCCGCTGCAGCTACGAATTTTCAAAATCGGTGGGACTCCATTTGATTATTTTTTTGAAACTGAAAATTTTCTTCCAACTTCAAAAATCTCCATAAAAAAAACCAAAAATCGTAGGAACTTCCGATAAAGCAGTTTTCGAAGTCCAGAAACTCCACTTTTCACCCTCCAAATTTCAAGACTCTGGAAAATGTTACTCCGAAGCTACGAATTTTTGAGTCAGCAAAGACCTTCAACTTCCCACTTTTCCAGGATCTGGAAAATCCGGAAGTGGACTCCAGCCGCCGGAAGGAGGAAATTCTTCACTCACTTGTACTATCTGTCCCCTGACTAAACTGCTGTCCACCAAAACCGGCTGGAGATGGGTTAGGTTCTCCTCCAGGCTCCCGACGTTGACCCCTTTCATGCTTCTGGAGTTTAGATTGGAGTTGTTGTTATTATTATTGCTATTATTATTACAGTTATCGTTATCGTTACTCTCGGTGCTGGAACTCCTACTATTTCCCGCAGTTCTGAAATTTTTTCCAGCGGTTCTCGGGCCCTCGGAGTCGATTTTTCCGGGAATTTCTCGCGAAACTCTGGACCTTTCCGCTTCGTGATTTTCCCTGAGATTTCTGGAACCCTCTGGAACTTCGGAAAAATATTTTCCACGTTCCTCCACGTTCCCACGCTCTTCCATCATTTTTCCACCCTCCAGGATCCCTCCGCTCTTCTGGGATAAATTCCATTTCCTGGAGTCTCCCTCCTTTTCTCGGAGGTTCCCTTCGTTGGAAATTTCCTGGAGGCTTCTGGAACTTTCCGAAGCGCTGGAAAAATTATTTCCAGACTTCTCCGACGTCCCCTCCGCTTCCCTAATTTTTCCAGCTTCGGAAGCGTCCGAATCCGTCCTGGTGAAAATCCCTTCTCTCCCTTCTCCCTCGTTCCTCCCTTCTTTTGGAATTTCCTGGAGGCTCCTGGAGCTTTGTTGCCCGCTAGAAAAATAATTTCCAGACTCCCCTAGGGTCCTTGTCTCCTCCCTAATTTTTCCGGCTCCAGGGGATTCCCGGTCCGACCGGGATAAATTGCGCCGCCCGTCTTTTGCTTTCCAGCCTCGCTTTCCCTGCTCCAGATTCGCCTCCTGGACCTCCTGGAGGCGGCTCCTCTTCTGCGCCTGGGCCTGGAGCCTGAGGACCTGGGGGCTGGAGCCCCAGGTGTAAAGTTTGTTGTTCTGGCTGACGGCCAGGTTGTGGAAGTAGCCGGTGGCGATCATGCAGATGCGTTCCAGCGTCGGCAGGGCCACCTTCCGCGGGAGCGAGCTCTTCAGGTGGTCCCCGGTGCCGAGTTGCCCGAAGACGTTGCATCCGAAGGCGAAGACCACGCCCTCGGAGGACAGGAGCAGGGTGTGGGCGTGCCCGGCGCTGATTTGGCGCACGACGGTGCCCAGGAGGCTCGAGATCAGGGTGGGCAGGCTCTTCTCGTCGGTGTTGCCGTGACCCAGCTGGCCGTAAGCGCCCCAGCCCCAGGAGAAGACCCGGCCGTCGGCCGTGAGAGCCAGGGAGTGGTACTGCCCGGCCACGGCGTCGACGATGACCTCCTGCGAGAGCGAGGCGACGATCTCGGGGTTCGGCGACTGCAGGGTCTTGCCCAGGCCGAGTTGCCCGAACTGGCTGCCGCCCCATGCGTAGACGCCGTTGTTCGTGACAGCCAGGGTGTGGCAGCGGCCACAGGACACGCTCAGGACCTCGATCTCCATGGCCCGGAACAGGCTCAGCCCCTGTGGAGGCCCGTAACGAAGCACCGAGGGCCCAGTTCCTGTGAAAAAGAAATATCCAAGATCAATTGGGGAATTTTCTCCAGGAGAACGGGAAGATTCTGGAAGCTGGAAAAATTAGGAGGTAAAGAGGGTGTATAAGGGAAGGCGGAAATTATTTTTCCAGGGTGCCAGGATGTTCCAGGTATTTCCAGGAAATTCCGAAACGGGAGGGATTATCGAGGAACTTGAGGAAAATAGCGGGAAGATGATTTTTTTCCAGGAAGATCGGGAAAATTCTGGAACTGGAAAAATTAGGGGGGAATGAGGGGGGTCAGAGGAAGGGGGAAATTATTTTTCCTGGGTTCCACGGTGTTCCAGGAAATTCCGAAACGGGAGGGATTATCGAGGAACTGGAGAAAAATAGCGGGAAGATGATTTTTTTCCAGGAAGATCGGGAGAATTCTGAAGCTGGAAAAATTAGGGAGGAATGAGGGGGTTCAGAGGAAGGGGGAAATTATTTTTCCAGGGTTCCATGGTGTTCCAGGAATCTCCAGGAAATTCCGAAACGGGAGGAATTATCGAGGAACTGGAGAAAAATTGCAGGAAGATGATTTTTTTCCAGGAAGATCAGGAGAATTCTGGAGCTGAAAAAATTAGGGAGGAATGAGGGAGGTTAGAGGAAGGGGAAAATTATTTTTTCCGGGTTCCAGGATGTTTCAAGAATTTACAGGAAATTCTCAAACAGTTGGAACAGTTGGAATTTCCCCAATTTTTCCCTCCAAACCAACACACAAACGCTGAAGCACACACATAAACGCATACCTAAGCAACCCTGAGCGGCGCTGCCCCAGGTATAGACACTCCGGTTCCTTATCAGGGCAACGTGCGCGAACCCGGCGCTGAGGGGTCTCCTCCTGAAATCCACGTTCCCGGTGGCCTCGCTCTCGGCCCTGCGTGCCGTCCTGGGATTCTGCACGAATTGCATCAGAGCCGAGTTCCTTTTGACGAATCTGCACTTTTTGTGAATCAGCGTGAGCAGGACGAGTATGAAAACCTCGACGAGACTCTCCAGGACGACGTTGGTCTCCTCGATGGTCTCTATCAGGTCCAGCGAGTCGTATTGGCTTGAACACTGGGAGCTCCTGGACGTGGTTCGCAGCCGGGCCTTGCATCGGACCAAGAGTGGCCTCACCGCCGCACTCGTGGGATCATACAACGTTATCAGTCTCTGCAATCGGTGAGAAAATGCATCGAATCAGTGTTTTTTTACAAAATTGGTTCCAAAAGTGTATTTGGGGGGGGGGGGGGGGTGTCCCCAAAGAATTGGCAAGAATTGAAGAATAAATTTTTGGCAATTATTATTATTATTATTATTATTATTATTATTTTATATTAATAGTATTATTATAATTATTATTATTATTGTCATTCAAATTTGAGAAAATTAGGAAATTGAGGAAAAATGCAAAAATCATAGGAATTGAGTAAATTTGAAAATTAAAAATTTTCGAAAAATTCAGAAATTGAGAATCCGAAGGGTCTTTGGAAAAATGCAAGAAAAAAAAATTGATAATACGTGACGGAAATTGTCATACCTGCAGGACAAAGACCTGCAGCGTGGGGAGACAGGCCAGGATGAAGTCCATGTGTTTCCTGGCGGCGGCAGGTTTGGTCAGGATGGCCTGGACGAGGCCGGGCTCGCTGAGGCAGATCAACAGGCCGTAGGGCAGATGACGGGAGTCGCTCGAAAGGTAGTTCTGGGTGGATTTCACCAGGACGTCCAGGATCTGGGAGTTCAGGCCACGCTGGGTGCCAAGGTGGTGCAGGACCTTCCAGAGGCAAGTCTGGCCCGCTATGTTCACGGCCAGCAGCTCGTCGTAGAAGGAGTTCGTCGAGAGGAAGAACCTGGAACGATAACGATAACGATAACGACGTTGACAGTGACATTGACATTGACAGTGATATTGACATCGACGACGACTCACAAGAAATCCTTGAGGACGTAGTTGCTCCTCTGGGAGGTGGTGGCCACCCTGAGGCTCATCTCGATGAAAGCCAGGACGCAGAGATTCGAGAGGTGGATCCTCGTGGCCGTCGGTAGCTCCATGGCCGTGGGCGAGGCCAGATACTTGGCCAGGAAGCCCAGCAGCTCGGCCGTGTAACCGGTGGCGGCGAACTTGAGGACGTTCTTCAACAAACGGCATCGGGACAGGCTATAGAGGATCGCGGCTCGGTGAAACTCGCGGTTGGTCAGGAGGATGTCGCCAGCGTACTCCAGCAGAAGCTGCACGTTCAGTCCGAACACCAGGGTCAGCCTGCTGGCCTTCTCCGGTTTCTTCTTCTTCAGGACCATCTCCATGAACACTTCGATCAGCGGTTTCCTGCAATTTATAGAAGATGTGATGACAATGTTGACAGTGACAAATGTTAATGTTGATTTTGATGTCGATGTTGTCATTGATAATGTTGATGTTGATGTTGATATTGACAATGTTGATAATGTTAATGTTGATGTCGATCTTGACATCGATAATGTTGATGATGTCGCTGTTGACATTGATAATCTAAATGTTGATGTTGATGTCGATATTGACATGGATAATGTTGAAGTTGATAATGTTAATGTTGATGATGTCGCTGTGGACATTGATAATCTAAATGTTGATGTTGATGTCGATATTGATAATGTCAATGTTGATGTTAATGTTGATGTTGACATTAATTATTTTGATGTTGATGTTGACATCGATAATGTTGATGTTGATAATGTTAATGCTGATGATGTCGCTGTGGACATTGATAATCTAAATGTTGATATTGATGTCAATATTGATATTGATTATGTTGATGTTAATGTCGATGTTGACATTGATCATTTTGATGTTGATGTTGATGTTGACATCGATAATGTTGATGTTGATGTTGATAATGTTAATGGTGTCGCTGTTGACATTGATAATCTAAATGTTGATGTTGATGTCGATGTTAACATTGATAATGTTGGTGTTGATGTCGATGTTGGCATTGATAATGTTGATATTGATATGGATGTTGATAATGTTAATGTTGATGGTGTCGCTGTTGACATTGATAATCTAAATGTTGAAATTGATAATGTTGATGTTGATGTCGATGTTGACATTGATCATTTTGATGTTGATGTTGATGCTGATATTGATGTTGATGTTGACATCGATAATGTTAATGTTGATGATGTCGCTGTGGACATTGATAATCTAAATGTTGATGTTGATTTCAATATTGATATTGATAATGTTGATGTTGATAATGTTAATGTTGATGTTAATGTCGATGTTGACATTGATCATTTTGATGTTGATGTTGATGTTGATAATGTTAATGGTGTCGCTGTTGACATTGATAATCTAAATGTTGAAATTGATAATGTTGATGTTGATGTCGATGTTGACATTGATAATGTTTATAATGTTAATGTTGATGTCGACGCTGAGATTAATAATGTTAATGTTTATGTTGATGTTGACATTGATCATTTTGATGTTGATGTTGATGCTGATATTGATGTTGATATTGATACTGATATTGATACAAAAACGAACCTGAGAGAGATCTCGTAGACGGCGCAGTCGGTAACGACGACGCAAGCGTCGATGGCCGGGACGTCCATCTTCACGTCCTGGATCTTCGAGGGCAGCACGGTCTTGGGATCGGACCCGGCGGATTTGCTGCCGGCCGGTTCGAGTTTGGTGAAATCGGTGAGCTTGTAGATCTCCCGGATGCGCTCGCCGGTCTCGGTACCGGTACCGATACCAATATCGTGGAAGGAGAATTGCGCGACTACGGCTTCGTCGTTGAACCCCTGCTGGGACCCGTCCTCGACGTTCTGTCCGCTCTCCGTCAACCGGCAGGATATCAGGTAGACGGAGCGTCTTTCGCGATCGGTGACGTAGAACAGACGCTGCGTCAGGAGCACGGTATCGGTGGATCTTGGGAGCCTGTGGACGTAGAGTGGCGGCGTGACCGGATCCTGGCCGTGGATCTGCAAGGCAAGGTCGTCATTTGCTATAGAACGATAACGATAACGATAAATCTGCTTACCGTCAAGCGTCCTGACTCCTTATGGAACCCGGTGAAGAGATTCTGACCTTGGCGACCATACTGGGGGGTTATAAAGGTGCCCTCTGGTATCGGTTCCAAGGTTCCCGGTACCTCCAAGGTCACCCCAGTTCCCAAATCCGTTCTCCCCTGGTCGTCATGGTTCGCATCTTCTTGACTGTTCCTGCCATCTATTGGGGACCATATACACAAAACAAATTTTCAGTGATAACGATGATAACGATAACTAAAGTGATAATGGTAACGATAATGATAGCGATAATGATAATGATAACGATGACGATAATGATAGCGATAATTACCAAAATCCCATGGCAAACTTTAATAATGATAATGATAATGATGGCCAGCAAAGTCATAGGTCAGACTTTTGGAACAATAACGATAGTGATAACGACAAAGATAGTGATAATGATAACGACGACTGGTTAATGCTTGGGTCGATAATGATCATGATGAAAACGATAATGATAATGATTGCGATAATGATAACGATAACGATTGCGATAAAGACAATGATAATGATTGCGATAATGATAACGATAATGATTGCGATAAAGACAATGATAATGATTGCGATAATGATAGCGATAACGATAGCGATAATGATAAAGATATTGGTGGTGATTGCGATAATTATAACGATAACGATGATGATTGCGATAATGATAACGATAACGATGATGATTGCGATAATGATAACGATAATTACTAAAATCCCAGGGCGAACTTTCAAAATGATAATGATGATGATAATGATAATGATAACCAGGAGAATCCTAGGTCAAACTTTTGGAACAATAACGATAGTGATAACGATAATGATAATGATTCCGATAACCCTTGCTCACCCTGACCCCGAAGACTTCGGTTCCTGGTATCGGCGAGCTTCTGCCTGAGAATGGCCAGTTTCTCCACCGAGAGTTGCTTCAGACCCTGGAGACGGGACCTGGCGGGGGGGAAATTCCGACCCTTGTGCCGATTGTCGTCCTCGTCGTCCGGGTCCACGACCTCCCCGGAGGGCAGTAAGGTCGCGACCCTCGCGCTCCCGAGGCGATAGACGCGCCCTCTGGAGCGACGCTCCAGCAGGAGCCTCCACTGTCTGCCCGCAGCGTTGGTCAGCAGCAGGGTCACGACCCCTCTCGCCCTTTCCTCCTCGTCCTCCTCGTCGTCCTCGTCCTCGTCCTCCTCCTCTTCGTCCCCCCGGTCCTCCCTCCTGCAAACCCTGAGGTCCCGAACAGAGCCTTCCGCGCCAGCGGATCCCTGGAGGACCACCAGGAGGACACCGTTCTCGAGGTCGACGACGACAACCTCCCCGGTCTCGGTACCGACGATACCACGGTTGCGATTCCCGAGGTCGCTCCACCAGGCCAGGGCGGTGGGTCTCGAGTACGAATACTGGGAGTTCAGGGCCGTGAAGGTCGTGAGGTCGTTGGAGGCCCATCCGGAGTCTCTGGGTCCGGGTGCGAATCCTTCGGAGTCGATCCCGAGGGTGTTCGCGGCCGGCAGGACGTAGAGGGAGCCGTCGAGGGCCGCCAGGAGGAGCCAGCGGCCGCTGGGGTCGAAGGTCACCGCCGCTACGGCCTTCCTGGGGTTTTGAAACCAGGGGATCCTCTTCAAGGTCGCCGCTCGACCGGGCTGCCGGTGGTAGAGGGCCAAGTCCGAGGTTTCGGAGGTCACCAGGGCCAGCAACAGCCCGTCGGAGCGAAGGAAGGACGAAGGGGACCACGAGTGGCTGCAGCTGCAGCGGATCTGGTCGGTCTTGAGCAGTCGCCGGAGTTGGAAGATGCCTTCGTCTCGCAGGTCCACCCTGGTCTTGTCGTCTTCCGACATGTCGACAAAAAACTATTATTTCACAAGTTGAAGTTGAGATTGTCGTCGTTGCTAATTGCTCTTCTCGATGTTGACGTTCTAGTCGTAGATATTATTGTTATCAGTGTTCTCGTTCTTGTTCTTGTTGTCGCTGGTGTCGTCACCGTTGTTGTTACGCAGAATCCGGACAAATTGGACTTTGGGTAACAGTTATTTTAAAGATTGATGCCACTGATTGCCAAAGATTGATGTTTTGTTGCCACTACCACTGTTGCTGTTTCTATTGTTGTTGTGGATAAACTAGTTATTGGTATCGATGTAGTTGATAATATTGTTGTTGTTGTTGTTAAGTAGAATGGCGCAACTGAGGCGACGATTGTTCTCGATATCGTTATAATGGGTGTCGTTAAATCACAACACAGGACTTAGAAGACAGTCGTTATAGTTGCTGTTTTTTTTGTTGTTGTTTGTCGCAACAGAGAACTAAGATGACGATTTCGGTTGTTGTTGTTGTTTTGAATATTGTTGTTATTGTTCGTCGCAACAAAGAACTAAGATGATTATTTTAATTGTTGTTATTGGGATTATGTTGTTGTTGTCGTTATTGTTCGTCGCAACAAAGAACTAAGATGATTATTTTAATTGTTGTTGTTGTTTTGGATATTGTTGCTGCTGTTGTTGTTGTTTTGGATATTATTATTAGGTTATGTTGTTGTTGTTGTTATTTGTCGCAACAAAGAACTAAGATGATGATTTTGATTGTTGTTGTTGTTTTGGATATTGTTGTTGTTGTTGTTATATTTTTGGATATTGTTGTTGTTCGTCGCAACAAAAAATTAAGATAATGATTTTGATTGTTGTTGTTATTTTGGATATTGTTGTTGTTGTTGTTAAGTACAACAGAGAATTCAGTTAGCGGTTATTTTGGAAATTGCAATTGCAGTTGTAGTTGTAGTTGCAGCTGTAATTGTTGTTGTTGTTGTTCTTGTTGTTGCTCTAGTTACCGCCGGTGTTGCTACGGTGGAGATCAATGTCGAGGAGCAACAGTGTCTCGGGGTCGGCGACATCTTGCAGGTTAAGTCACTGACACGAACCCCAAAGACCGAACATTCGTAACTGTTCGGAACCAGCTGAGGCTGATACTGGAAACGTCCAGTTCAGCGGGTTCAGCGACGATACTGCTTCCCGGAGATCAGGATCATCAGCTGATACCGACTACTGGCTCCCTCTCGCTCTCTCTTTCTTTCTCTCGCATTGTATGTAAACAAAACAATATCTTTCTCTCTCACTCATCGGCACTATCGACCAAAAAAGACCGACGCTCCATCTGTACCTGACGAGCGAAATTCTAAAACCATCGTTCCTTTACGTTCCTCCTAGTTGCGATCGATACGCACAGATGACGTTGGATGCGAATTCTAGCGTCTTGAGTTCGCGCGCACTGGAAACTCGCCTTTACGCTCTTCAATATATTTTTTTTTCCTTTCGCATCATCGATGACAAGAGGTCTTGAGTTCGCGCTTAGTTCCTAGTTCCTCCGCTTGCCGCTCTGGTCTCTGGTGTCGCTCACTCGAGTGTCGGTCGGAAGCCGGGAACGTAACGGCAGCGGTCTTTGGTTTTTTGGAGGATTCGAGTACCGGTGACGTCGGAAAAAAAAAGTCGAAGAGCCCCGAGAGGAGAGGAAATATCGAAACCACAGAAGGAACCGTAAGAAATCGTCGTTGTCCCGAGATTCCACGAGTGCCACAATTTTTGTTCCTTACTACCCCTTCCTCCTCTTCTTCATCTTCTTCTTCTTTTTTTTCTTCTTCCAGATTCGCCACCGGGTTCCGGAGGCAGTTTCGGAAGTCGCTCGACACGCGGCTTGTACCTCACCTGTACGTCTGTGTGTTTAAGCGTGTGTGTATGTACGAACGAAATGAATGCGTAAGTGCCACACACATGTGCACTCTGGAGTGTCACCGAATTCTGCCGGGTGGTGTCGTACGTTCTGTCTCGGATCCCAGTGGATGGGTTTAAGGGTCTTACGTCGGACCTGAGACTCCCATTGCGCTTCTTGGGAGATTCCTCGAGGAAAAAAAGGAAGAGGAGGAAGAAGAAGAAAAAGAGGAAGAGGGAATGCTCGAGCATGACGGAGTTCGTGGACGGTTGGGTCTTTGGCCACACTCTCGGGGAAGGCGCTTATGGGGAGTGAGTTGGATACTATTTTAAATTTTATTATTATTATTATTACTATTATTATTATTATTATTATTATTATTATTATTATTATTATTATTATTATGATTATTAACAATTCGGTGCAAAGTTGAATCTGAAGCAAGGAAATGAAGACAGAATTTTTAGAACATTTTTGGGACGATCTTTTAAGATGGATTTTTGGAACAATT
Organism: Gasteruption jaculator; assembly: GCA_949825005.1. Taxonomy (NCBI): domain Eukaryota; kingdom Metazoa; phylum Arthropoda; class Insecta; order Hymenoptera; family Gasteruptiidae; genus Gasteruption; species Gasteruption jaculator. Next base: position 19,358,585 of record OX463764.1, on the reverse strand, counting down.
TTTTAGAACGAAGTTTTAAGATCAACTTTTGGAACAACTTTTGATGCGATCCCTTTAAAATAATTTTTAGATCAAAGTTTTGAGACGAAATTTTAGAACGACTTTTAGACCAAATTTTTAGGATGAACTTTTGGACCAAAGTTTTAGGATGAACTTTTGGAACGAAGTTTTAAGATCAATTTTGGAACAACTTTTAATGCGATCCCTTTAAAATAATTTTTAGATCAAACTCTCAAGTCGAAATTTTAGAACCACTTTTAGACCGAATTTTTAGAACCACTTTTAGACCGAATTTTTAGAACCACTTTTAGACCGAATTTTTAGGATGAACTTTTGGAACAATTTTTTAAAATGAAGTTTTAAGATCAACTTTTGGAACAACTTTTGATGCGATCCCTTTAAAATAATTTTTAGATTGAACTTTCAAGACCAAATTTTAGATTAACTTTTAGATGGAATTTTTAGATGGAATTTTTAGGATGAACTTTTGAAACAATTTTTAGAACGAAGTTTTAAGATCAATTTTCGGAACAACTTTTGATGCGATCTCTTTAAAATAATTTTTAGATTAAACTTTCGAGATGAAATTATAGAACAACTTTTAGACCGAATTTTTAGGATGAACTTTTGGAACGACTCTCAGCTACAATCTTTTAAGACGAACCTTCCTGGATCGTATTTCGGGATGAATTTTTTTAAAACAATTTTCAAGGCGAACTTTTAGATCGATTTTTAGGACACAGTTTCGAGACGAACTTTTCAAACTATTTTTAAGATGAACTTTTTGAATGACTTTCGAGGCAATCCACAAGACGAGCTTTTAGAACAACTTTTGAGTCGAATTTTTAGACGAGTTTTTAAGACGAACTTTTAGGATGACTTTAAGAACAATTTTTGGACAAACTTTTAAAATGAAATTTTAGATGAATTTTCGGAGTGGAGCTTTAAGACGAACCTTTAGAACAATTTTGATCGTGAACTCATAGAACAATTTTTGGAACAATTCTTAGATTGATCTTTTTTTAAAATGAACTTTTAGAACTTTTGGTATAAATTTTAGGATGAATACGATCCTTCGGAATGCTCCGATAAATCGATGGTTCGGAAAAAAAAAATTGATGATCGAGATGAAAACGTTAATTGTTCCAGAGTGAAATTAATGGTCAACAAGAGCACCGGTGACGCGGTCGCCATGAAGATGGTGGACCTGAAGAAGCACCCGGATGCAAGACAGAGCGTTCGGAAGGAGACTACGATCCATCGGATGCTGAAGAATCCCAACATCATCCAGTACTTCGGACAGAGGAGCGAACCGAGCATGGAGTATATCTTCCTGGAATATGCCTCCGGCGGGGAGCTCTTCGACCGGATCGGTGAGATTGGATGGCTACTCATTCCGAGGGTCCGAAGGCGACCTATCTTGGATACCTCGGATTTCTCGAATGTCTGAAAATGTCTGAAAATGCCAATTTCTCTAAATTTCTGAAATATCCGAATTCGTCGAGTCACTAGAAACATTTTAAAATTGTCTGAAAACGTATCGAAAAGTCTGATAACGTTTCGTTGTGTCTGAAAGTATCCGAATTAGTCTGAAAATTTCTGAAAAAAATCTGAAAGTGGTTGAAAATGTTGGGTAATTCCTGAAAACGATGGCAAAAAAATTTTCGAATGGGGCAAGAAATTTCTGAAAAAGTCGGAAAATGTCTGAAAATACCAATTTCTCTAAATTTCTGAAACATCCGAATTCATGGAGTCCACCGGAAGCACTTTAAAATTGTCTGAAAACGTGTCGAAAATTCTGATAACGTTTCGTTTTGTCTGAGAGTGTTGGAATTAGTCTGAAAATTTCTGAAAAAATCTGAAAGTGGCTGAAAATGTTGGGAAATTCCTGAAAACGATGGCAAAAAAAATGTTCGAATGGGACTCGAAATTTCAGAAAAAGTCGAAAAATGTCTGATAGCGTTTCGTTGTGTCTGAAAGTATTTGAATTCTTCTGAAAATTTCTGAAAAAGTCTGAAAGTGACCGAAAAAGTTGGAAAATTCCGGAAAACGGTGACAATTTCCGAAAAAGTCGGAAAATGTCTGAAAATCTGATTCGTCCGTCGATTCTTTCAGAACCGGACATCGGGATGCCGGCGAGGGAGGCGCAGAGGTACTTCCGGCAGCTGATCTCGGCGGTGGAGTACCTGCACGGCCGCGGGGTCGCCCACAGGGACCTGAAGCCGGAGAACCTGCTGTTGGACGACAACGATAACCTGAAGGTGACCGATTTCGGGCTGGCCACGGTCTACCGGCTGCAGGGCAAGGAACGGCGCCTGGAGAAGCGCTGCGGCACTCTGCCCTACGTCGCCCCGGAGGTGCTCCTAAGGCCCTACCACGCGGAGCCGGCGGACATCTGGTCCTGCGGCATCATCCTCGTGGCTCTGCTGGCCGGGGGTAGGTAACTGACTTTCCCTCGGGGGATTTCATTTTTTTAAGCCCCCTTTTTCAGTGAAAAATTTTGTCATTCGGACAAAAGTCTGATGACAAATGTGAAATTACGGGTAAAATGGTAAAAACAAATCGGAACGTCTGAAATCGGCAGAAAAAATCGAAATTTCTGAGACTCTGAATTTTGAAAATGTCTGAAAGTGACTTAAATTGTCGAGCCAAAGTCTGAAAGGCTAAAAAAAAATTGTTGAAAAAGAATCTGAAAGCTAGAACTTTTTTAAAGTCGGAAAATGTCTGAAAGATTTTGAAACTGATGGAATTTCTGAAAGTCTGAAAGCTCGAAAATATGAAAAGTAGTCTGAAAGTGTCTGAAATTATGATAAAAGTCTAAAATTCTGAATTTTGAAAATGTCTGAAAGTGACTAAAAATGTCGGGCCAAAGTCTGAAAGGTTCGGTAATTGTCGGAAATGAATCTGAAAGCGTGAAATTGTTCAGAGTCGGAAAATGTCTGAAAGATTTTGAAACTGGTGGAATTTCTGAAAGTCTGAAAGCTCGAAAGTATCAAAAGAAGTCTGAAAGTGTCTGAAGTTATGAAAAAAGTCCAAGATCCTGAATTTTGAAAATGTCTGGAAGTGACTAAAATTGTCGGGACAAAATCTGAAGGAGTAAAAAAATTGTTCAAAAAGAATCTGAAAGCGTGAAATTGTTTAAAGTCGGAAAATGTCTGAAAGAGTTTGAAACTTTTGAAATTTCTGAAAGTCTCAAAGCTCGAAAGTATCAAAAGAATTCTAAAAGTGTCTGGAATTATGAAAAAAGTCTAAGATCCTGAATTTTGAAAATGTCTGAAAGTGACTAAAATTGTCGGGCCAAAGTCTGAAAGGTTCGAAAATTGTCATTCAGACTTTCTCACTCAATTGCAGAGTTGCCGTGGGATCAGTCGGCGGAGGATTGCCCGGAGTACCTGGCGTGGATGGGCGATAAGTACATGTCCCTGACACCCTGGACCAAATTGGACAACGCCTCTCTCGGATTCATCAGGCGGATTCTCACGCACTGCTCCGCCATGCGATACAAGATCAACGACATCAAGAATCACAGGTGGTTCCAAAAAAATCACCTGCCCGGTAAGCCATGGCTATTCCTCTCCTTTATTTTTCTAGACGGTGTCTGAAAAATAAATGCGAATTCGCGAGTGTCTGAAAACATCGTCATTTCTGAAAGTCTGAAAAGACCGTCGCTTAAACGTCTGAAAATTTGGAACATCCATTGTCCGAAAGCGCAAAAACGCTGTGTCTGAAAGTCTGAAAAATCCAGTGTCTGAAAGTCTGAAAAATCCATCCTATGAAAATCTGAAAAAGGATGACCACGAACTTTGGTGTTTTCTTAGTCAGGTACTGAGTAACTCTGAGGATTTCGTTGGCCACTCAAAGCAACTCAGTGCCCAACTTCGCGGACGCTACCAGCAGCAGCAAATTTTTCTCCTTTTTAAAGGGAGAGAGAGAGAGAGAGAAAGAGAAAGGAAAAAGAAAGATGAGAATGGCGCAAAACTCGGGGAATGCTCGTACCTTTTCTTTGGTAATACAGCTCTATGATGGCAATCGAGGATCATAAAGCTAAATTACCAAAGCAAGAGAGTGGCCGGCAATTGTCAGCGAGGAGGAATCGGCAGGGAGGAGGAGGAGGAGGTACCAGGAAATGAGAATGGAAAGGAAACGGAGAAAGAGAAAAATGAAAAATGGAAAGGAACGAAGGAAAGAAAGAAAAAAAAATCTGCCGTTCTATCTTTGGTCATTTAGCTGTATGATTTTTTTTCATTCGTATTCATAAAGCTAAAATACCGAAGTGAGGACGACAGAGACATCTACTGGCTGCTTTTGTTATTTTTTTTAAATTAATTTTAATAATAATAATAATAGCAATAATATCGTCGATAATAATATATTGGCTTTCGGTTTATTAATTTTAACAATATTAATAATAATGATAATGATAACGGTAACGATAACAGTGATAGCTTGATTTCCTCTGTTTCTACGTTTTTTTCGTTATCCGTCGAATCAGAGGACGGACCGGCCTCGAAACGCGGCCCCCGTGCCACCAGGAACGAAATCGACGAACTCGACGGCGGCGTCGGCACTAATTGCTGCCTCTCGCAGCCGGAGCTGCCGGCTCTCGAGAGCATCAACGCGGCGCAGCAGCAGTTCGTTCTCAACCTGGACGATAGGGGGCGGCGACCGGGTTTCTGTTTCTCGCAACCGGCCGATATGGGCAACCTCTTCCTCTCGTCGCAGCTGCAGCCGCTCCAGCTCACGCAGACTACCACGCAACAGACCCAGGTGATGATGATGATGATTATTATTATTGTTATTGTTATTATTATTATTATTATTATTATTATTATTATTGATAATAATAATAAATAATAATAAAGGCACGTTATAATATACTTTTCCTATACTGTCGCCATACTATTCCTATACTACTTCTACTACTAGTACTTATTTAATCATTGTTGATTATTTTAATTATTAATTATTATTATTATTATTATTATTGTTTGTTTGTGCATCCAGAATACGTTGCAAAGATTCGTACGACGAATGACGAGATTCTTCGTGACGACGGAATGTGAGACGACCGTGAAAAGACTGATCGAGTACCTCAAAACGGAAAGCTACAGTTACCGAATCAACGATTTTGCCATTGTAAGTATGTAACCGGTTGTAGAAATTTCCCGTGTCTCTAATTTTTTGCGAAGTTCCTAGTCTCCCATGAACCCGGTATCCCAAGTTTCCCATTCCCAAGATCATGATTTTTCAAGTTCTCAATCTCCTATATTAGCAAATTCCCAGGTTCTCAATCTCCCCAAGTTTCAAATTCCTCGAGTTACAAATTCCGCAAGATACAAATTCCCCATGATTCAAATTCAACAAGTTTCAAATTCCTCAACATTCGAATTTTCCAACATTCGAATTCCCCAAGTTTCAAATTTCCCATGGTTCAAATTCCCCAACATTCGAATTCCCCAAGAATCAAGTTCCCCAAGTTTCAAATTCCCCAACATTCGAATTTCCCAAGAATCAAATTTCCCATGGTTCAAATTCCCCAAGAATCAAGTCCCCCAAGTTTCAAATTCCCCAATATTCGAATTCCCCAAGAATCAAATTCCCTATGGTTCAAATTCCCCAAGAATCAAGTCCCCCAAGTTTCAAATTCCCCAAGAATCAAGCTCTCCAAAATTCAAATTCCCCATCATTCGAATTCTCCAAATAGCAAATTCCCCAAGAATCAAATTCCCGGTGGTTGAAATTCCCCAAGAATCAAGTTCCCCAAGTTTCAAATTCCCCAAAAATCCAATTCCCCAAGAATCAAGCTCGCCAAAATTCAAATTCCCCATCATTCGAATTCCCCAAATTTCAAATTCCCCAAGAATCAAATTCCCGGTGGTTGAAATTCCCCAGATTAAAATTCCCCTCAAGTTTCCAATATCCGAATTTGTTTTCCATTTCTCAGAATTTTTGTTTCTTTCAGATCACCGTCTCAACGGTGGATCGCCGGAAGATGCCACTGGTGTTCAAGGCGAACATCGTGGATATGGACGGCAAGATCCTGCTGGACTTCCGGCTGTCGAAGGGCTGTGGCCTGGAGTTCAAGCGGCGTTTCGTGAAGATCAAGACGGCCCTTAGCGATATCGTCCTGAAGGGGCCGGTAGCTTGGCCCATCGCCGCGGCCACCCGAAGCATGCCGTGACATGGCCTCATCATCATTATTACTATTATTATTTTTATTATTAAGTTTATGCATCCGTTTGTAATCGACAGGATTTGGAAGAGCCTCGGTTCCAACGGAATGCGGAATCGACGGATTCGATACATACCTCACCCCCACCCCCCCTGGAATCCTATAACTTTTGTATAAAGAATAAGCATTTTTACCGAAAACTTCTTTGTTTCAAGATAACGCACCCTGTAAAAACCTTCTAGGGTAATTCCGTTGGAGCGAAATTTGAAATTTTTATTTTTAATACCTTTGTAAATTGGTTCCAACGGAATGGGCGAATGGTGTGTGTAAGAGAAAAAAAGATACAGCGAAATTGTGCGAAAGGTACAACAGAATGAACGAATTGTGTGGCAGATCTAATGGAATGCACCAATGAGAAGAATGATGCGGAAGAGGGAATCAATAGAATTTGAGATACAAGGGAATGGACCAATAAAATAAGAGATGCAAAACAACGGACCATTGGAATTGCAGGTGTATGGGAATACACCAATAGAGTATCAGATACAAAAGTACGAACCAATAGGATTAGAGACACAAAGGAACGCACCAATGGAATAATAGATATAAAACAACAAACCAATAGAATTTGAGATACAAAGGAATTGATCAATAAAAGAACAGATAAAAACCACTAGAATCGAGGACACAAGGGAATGGACCAATGGAAGAACAGATACAAAAAACGAACCATTAGAATTGGAGATACAAGGAATAAGCCAATAAAATGCAAGGATTCAACGGAAAGAACCAATCATCGTCCCCATTCTTTCTAAAACCACGTCTCCGCCCCGAGTACCACCACCTACGCTGCTGTGACGTCTAACAAGAGCGGCAGGAGGAGCGTTCGATGGGAGGGCCCTCTTGTGGCGTTCATCCGCGCGATCGTTTCGGCTCGACTCGGCTTTACTCGGACTATCCGAATTTCCACTCTCGGCGCACGGTAGGAGGAAGGACACTAGTAACTAGCGAGCGACAGTCGGCGTGGTACGAGTACGGTAACGGGAACGGCTGCTAGGCAAGGAAAATGGCTGCCCTCTCGCTCTGCGGAAGAACCCTGTTCCGGGCGGCTGCGAAGGAACGCATTCTACGCATCTCCGTGCGATGCCAGTCCGACAAAGAACGTAATTATCCCAAAACCGACAATGGACCCCGACTTTCATTGATAATCCCATAGATCTTTCGCGCATACAAGTGCGGTGCCATTGTGGATGTAGCGGACACATATTTATTGATACCGTGATTCGATAATAATGATAACAATAATAATTGTTAATATTATTATTATTATTATTAATGTTGATGGGGGCCGTTATTGTTATTATTATTATTATTATCATCGTGGGGAAGAGTAGGGTAGGTGTCGGATAGTTTCTGGTGTAGAACGAGGCCGATCGCGATGTTGGGAAGGAGGTTACGTAATTTCGCCTGAAAATCCGAGGAAAGAGAGGATAGACTATTTCCTTCCTTATTGTGGCTTACGAATAGGAGGAATGTTGTCAATGATGATGATGACGATGATAAGGTGGTGATAGGAGTTATCGGTCCTATTATTATCATTATTATTATTATTATTACAATGATAGTAACAATAAGGGGGGCGCAGCAATCTTATTTTCGTTGTATCCACGTTTATTGAAAAAGTGATCAATAATAATTAAATGTCGTTTCAGTGCCGGATCCAATCGAACACGCAACCGGTCTCGAGAAGAGGGAAATCTTAGCGGAACTGGCTGGAAACGATGTGAGTATTCCCCCACTTCCTGGATTTCATCTTCCCCTCCAGTGCTCAAATTCCCCTCCCGTGGACCCCCCCGAACTTCTCCCTCCCCCCCTGCTCTGATTTTCACGTTCCCCCACTCTTGGAATTTCATCTGCCCCCCACCCCTTGAATTTCGTTTTCCCCCACCCCTAAGATTTCATCTCCCCAACGACCCTAAAATTTCATCTCCCTTCCCCCCACCCCTATAATTTCATATCCCCACTCCCCGATTTTTGCTTCCCCCCACCCCAATTTTTATATTCCTTCCCCTCCAATCGTATCCCCCCCTCCCTCCACCCCCTGCCCGTGTTTTGAAATTCATGAAATTCGTATCGCGCTAATGCCCTCTTTCCGTTTGACCCTCGCAGGACCCGTTCAACATGAAGATCCGAAAACGCGGTGCCGGCACGAAGGATCAACCGAACCTGGTGCCGAGCGCATTTGAGAGTCGCATCATCGGATGTATCTGCGAGGAGGAGGCGACCTCTGTCAGCTGGATGTGGCTGCACAAGGACAACCCGCGGCGCTGCGGCTGCGGCTACTGGTTTAAGCTGGTGAAGAAAGCGCCCCTCTAGGGCCCCACTAACTCCGGCCGGCTGGGGGGGAGGGATACGTATTAAGTTAGTTGCTACGACAAATTCTTCATCCAACCTTAGAGTCACATCGTGAACGTTTAGTAAAAAAAGAGACGCGAAGTAAAGGCAGGGAGGGAGAGATGCAAAGGATCGGGAGGAAAACCAAAAAAAAAGAAGGAAGAGAAAACGTGAAAATGAGATGCAAAAAAAAAATAGGAAAGAAATCGGAGGATTGTTGGTTCATTCTTTTCTTCCTTTTCAATTCCGAGAGTTGTTACATCGTTGAATAAAAGCGAAGAAAATTGTTTGAAAAACCAAGGAGCAAGTAAAGATGGATTTTTTCTCCCTCTGCATATACTCTTCTATGATTCTTACCCTCTATTTACAATATTATTATATTTTATACGTTATTATTAATTTCCACATATTTTTGCGTGCACGAAATGCTTGGATCTTGGATTTCTTTCGGATCTTTTCGGATATACTCGATTGGCATTCAAATGGATTTCAGTCGTCTTCGGGTGTGTTCGGGTAACTTCGGTTGTCTTCGAGAATGCTCGGTTCGCCTCCAAATGTAGTTCATTTATCATCGCACGTGTTCGCGTAACATCGGTTACCCTCGGGTATATTCGGTTCGCCTTCAAATGGACGCCATTCGTCTTCGGATGTGTTCGGGTAATTTCGGTTACCTTCGGAAATGCTCGGTTAGCCATCAAACGGACTCCGCTCGTCTTCGGATAACATCGGTTACCTTCGCCTATATTCGGTTTGTCTTCGAGTGGGCGCTATTTGTCGCAGGATACGTTCGCGTAACATCGATTACTTTCGGGAATGTCCGGTTCGCCATCAAATGAACGCCATTCGTCTTCGGATGTGTTCGGGTAATTTCGGTTACCTTCGGAAATGCTCGGTTGGCCATCAAACGGACTGTGTTCGTCTTCGGATAACATCGGTTACCTTCGCCTATATTCGGTTTTTTTTCGAGTGGGCGCCATTTGTCGCAGGATACATTCGCGTAACATCGGTTACCCTCGGGTATGTTCGGTTCGCCTTCAAATGGACGCCATTCGTCTTCGGAAGTGTTCGGGTAAGATCGGTTACATTCGAATATATCAGGGTAATCCCCGGATAGAATTCGTGGATCTTCGAATATATTCGGGTATTTACGCGTACCGTCGATTGTCTTCGAGTACTTTCGGATGTCAAACCCTAATCTCCATCCGATCCAACTTAACTTAATTTTCTGAAACCCGACTTACCGAATGCACGGACGTCCGCAGCGAAGTTTGTTCCCTTCCGCTCGCTACGGAGGGATGACGCTTTCGATTAAAGAGGGCGACCGCTGAGTAATTACGGAGAATCGAGTCTGTAATTTACCAGTACCACCCGTAGTTTTCTTAGTCCTCTTACGGGAAGGTAGCAATTGAAACTTAATCAATTATCGTGGAAGTAAGTTTCCGCGCCGATACGCCCCGTGGAAACTTTGTTTCCGTAATAACCCTCGCTCGTCGTAAATAAGTATACCTACTGAATATTGCAGACCGCACTAAGAACGTGAATGTTGTTCGAAGGGGGGAGGGAGGGGGGAGTTACCAGCCAAGAACAGTTCGCTCCCGTTGGGCAGTCGCGAAAGTCAGTAGGTGCATCTCTCAAGACCCTCGAAGACCCGCGACTACTTCTTTTTTTGGAGTTCGACCTTGGGGACACCTTCGACCTTGAGACCAAGGTCACCGACTTCCGCAACAACAACTGACCGCTTTGACCTTGAGTCAAGGTCACTCTTCCCAAGCGGAACACCCAATCTTACCGAAATCGCCACCTTCGCGATTCCCGATTGACCCATTTCGAAAATCCAGTTTGACCTTGGGGACACCCTCTCGACGTTGAGCCAAGGTCACCAACGTCGGCGACGGGATTCGATTGCGCTCCGAGTACCGCCCCGTCGTCGTTCGATCGGTCCACCTCGGGAAATCGAGTTCGACCTTGGGGTCAAGGTCAGCGGCGCGCCCGAAGGTCCCGGGATGGAGTACGCGGCCGGTTGGAACCCCACGAACCTGTATTTGATCGGTACCTGGCCGGATTTGAAGACCGACGGGTACTCGTTGGCACAGACGGTGATCTTCTGGGTGGGCTCTAGCTTCGTGGTGTTCGTGATCGTGCCCCAGACTGCGCACCTGGTGGCCTACTGGGGCGACATCGACGCCGTCATCGAAAACCTGTCGATAAACGTGCCGATCATGATCGCGCTGCTGAAGCAATACATGCTGCGCTATCACGGGAAAGGTAAAGGCCGAGTCACCCCGCGGGTGACAAGCGAATCACCCCAGACGTGACTCCCGTTTTCACCCAGGAGCATCCGTCCTCTTTGCTCTCCACAGCCCTGATGGCACTTCTGCACTGCATGGTGGACGACTACGCGCGGACCGTTACGGAAACGGAGCGTCGCGTGATGCTGGAACACGCTCGCAAGAGCCGTTACCTCTCCATAGTGTGCTCTTTCCTGACCTACGCCATGGTCACGGCCTTCTCGGCCTTGGCCCTCTTCGTGGCGGTCCAGACCCGTGTCCGGGGGATGCTGCTGGTACCGGCGGTGTTCCCTTACAACACCTCGGTCAGCCCCATCTACGAGCTAACCTGGTTGGGTCAGCTCATCGGGTCCTACGTCTCGGCGGTGGCTTATTCGTGTTACGACACCTTCCTGGCGCTGTTAGGGCTCCATCTGTGCGGCCAGTTGGTGAACACGCGCCACGCCCTACAGGGTCTGGTGAACAACATCGGGAGGGACGATCCCCTGGAGTCTCGACTCTTCGCCACGGGGCTGGCTGGCATCGTGCACAGACAGAATCGCATCCTCTGGTGATCTTTGCATTTGCGATTGTATCTTTTTTGTGCGTCTCGTAGAGTTCAGGTTGTCCGCCTTCTTGCAGGTTCGCCGGTGTCGTGGAGGACGTGTTCAACCTGACGCTGCTCCTGCAGATGATCGTCGCCACCACGATGTTCTGCTTCACCGGATTTCGCATGTTTATGGTAGGGTTTCACGATGACCTTAAGCCTAATCCTGCACTCGTCCGTTTCCTTTTCTTGTCCAGTCCATCATCGGGGAAGACGACGTGCCCGTGGTGGGCCTGATCTTCTTCGTGCTCCACGTCATCTACACGATGCTGCACCTCTTTATTTACTGCTACGTCGGCGAGAGGCTCCAGTCCGAGGTGAGTCCTTTACGACAATCTGACCGAGGGAACTGCTGGGCTCGGCTCGGCCCGGCTCGGTTAGGCTCGACTGGACTCGAGTGGGCTCGGCTCGGCTCTACTCAGCTGGACTCGGTTCGGCTCGGCTGGGCTCGGCTGGGCTCGGCTTGGCTCGGCTCAGCTCGACTCTGTTCGGTTCGGCTCGGCTCGACTTAGACCCTTGGCTCCAGATAAGACAAAAAGGCACTTAATGACGTTTGAGGCGAGAATTTTGAGATTCTAATCTCAAGGTCATCTCACTTGGCTCGTTGCCATACAGAGCATGGAGATGGGCTACGCGTCCTACGACTCGGAATGGTACAACCTGTTACCGCGAAACGCGAGATTAATAAGCTTCGTCATCTGCCGCTCGAAGTCGCCGATTCAGATCACGGCTGGCAAATTCTGCACGTTCTCGATCGAGCTGTTCAACAACGTGAGTGCAATGGAAATGACCTTCGAGTAAGAGCGCCTCCGAAGCAATTGGTACTGTAGCACTTTCGTTGCAGCTGCTGAAGACGTCAATGGGTTACTTGTCGGTGCTGCTGGCCATGAAGGATCGTCTGGTGGAGGAGTGAGAGACGCGGGACGCAACGATCTTGACGATGACCTTGACTCGCCGAACAGCAGTTCGGACGAATCCAAACGATTGTTTCCATCGAATCGCGACTCACCGTTGTCGCGAAACCGGTGGTGGCTGGCCCAAACTGGGAGCCACCAATTGTTGCTTTTGAACGCGCGGAGACTTAGTTAGTCTTATTGGTAACGTAAAATAATAGATCGGTGACTGGAGAATCTACGTGAGTACGCTGTCATTGTGTCCAATTCATTACTCCCGACATCCCAGAGCCACTTACTCGTTGAAAGCGACCGGGTAGGTTTCACTTTGAAGGGTCCTCCGTTCAACGAAGCGCTCTTTCCGAATTTCCAAATTCACAAACGATGAGCTTCCATTACCCATTCGACGGATTTTTATACAATGTACTTGTTGCATAACGCATCGTGCCTTCTGGTGCCTGACTTGCAACATGCAAATGGCTTCGGATAGTTACAATGCAATGATTTTCATTATAAATAGGCATATTGACGTTCATCCGAGTGATTTATTCCGAAACTTGTTTACATGTGTCGCGGAAAATCCTACCGATTCTTCCTTTCTACGCGTATGCACACCTGGATTTGAGGAATTTCGCCTATCATCGGCTACACCTTTAGATATCCGCACGATCGTATGTCGTTTGGCGACAAAATATAGCCAATGGATTGCACAAAACCACGCCCACGAGATACTGTCATTGGCTGCCGGGGCAGCGAATTTTTTTGTAGGTTATGCGACATTTAAATATCGCGTCAGCCACAAGAGGACGTTGCCAACGTCGAAAGACTCAACAAGAGACAAAAAGTTTTCTAAGTCTTTGACGTCAAGAATAGCTCGTACTCGTTTAATTGGAATTTTTCCAAGTGGTAAATGGTAATGAACAAAACTTTGTACCCTGCAACGGAATACACTATGTTGCATTTCAGAATACATGTGGAGAATCAACATATCATTAGTTGTCGTTGAGGGAATTTATTACTTTGTCACAGCCCATTTGCAAAATGCAAATCAGGAAGCTTTGAGGAGGCTATAAAAACGCTACCGTTTTTTTAGACCCAAGCTCCGGTATAACGATTCAGCGATGAACCAGGCCAAGAACATCGTCAGGGGATACTTCAGCGCCGCTCTGGAAAACGGCGTTGAGGAGAAGGACGACGAAACGCTACTGGACTCCATTTACCGCCGAATAGAGGATCCCCTGGAAACCGGGATCGTCATCGATGAGAGCAAGAGCGAGATACGTGAGTTTTATCGCGACAAGGTGGTCCTACTGACCGGTCCCACCGGTAGCATTGGGGTGTGCGTGGTCGAGAAGCTGCTCAGGAGCTGCCCCATCCGGAAACTTTACATCTTGGTCAGACCGAAACGGGGCAGGACGGTCGAGGAACGAGTGGAGAAGATCTTCGCCGATGTCGTAAGAAACTTTGGAACATTTGGAAACTTATAATTTGGGCGGTTGCGATGTCGAATTTTCGAGTTTGGGTCCCCGATGACGTTGGCGACTCGCGATCAGGTGCGGTTTCGTTTCAGTTCTTCGAGGAGATGAAATCCACGACAACGGATTGGAGGGATAAGGTGGTCCCCGTCGAGGCCGACATGAACGCGGAAGGTCTGGGGATCTCATCGGGAGACAGATCCATGCTGATCGAGGACACCAACGTGATCATCCACCTGGCGGCCAACGTCAAGTTCAACGAGAAACTCGGAAAAATCCTCAAGTCCAACGTACTCGGGACTTGCGAACTGATGGACATCGCCCAGGAGTGCCGTTCGTTGCAGTCGTTGGTTCACGTGTCAACGGCTTACTTCCAATGCCGAGAGAGCACCGTCTACGAGAAGTTTTACGAGCCACCAATCAGTCTGGAGCGCGCTCGTGAGCTGGCGTCGATGGATCCAGAAAGTTTCACGGATAAGGTCACCCAGGCCATCATCCAGCCCTTGCCGAACACTTACGCATTCTCGAAAGCCATCGCGGAAGATGTGGTCCGGCAACGTTCCAAGGGATTGATGGCCTGTGTCGTGAGACCATCGATATGTAAGTTTGTTGACGTACCTCGCAGATCCTGCTCCAAAAATCAAACCCCAAGTTCGATTGGGAACCGGATACTTTTGTTTAAGGTAGCCCAACGTACCACGAACCCTTGAAAGGTTGGACCAATTCCGCAGGAGGAATGAACTTCTCGGGTATGCTGTTTAGCCTGGGTATGGTTCATTTTACGACGGGAACCTTCGACAGCAAAATGGACTTGGTCCCGCTCGATTACTGCAGCAACGTCATAATAGCGGCAGCTTGGCACGTTAATAAAAGGTGACGCCTCATTTCGCCCTTGTACAATGTCAGTAACGATCAGGAGGCCTATCTCTCTCTTCCCACAGCGGCACCACCGGAGAACCCACAGTTTATAACTTCGCGCAAACGCCGGGAAAGCTCACAACCTTTAAGGAACTGCACGATGTTTCATGTAACCAGTTTCTTCAATACCCAACCATCAAACTCGTCTGGTTGCCTTTCGTGTTGATGACCAACAGCCACGTCCTGTTCCTAATCGCGGACTTTTTCTCCCATTATTTACCAGCCTTGCTGGTGGATCTCGGGCTCTTGTGCACCGGCAGGAAAGCACGGTGAGTGAACGGACATACCAGCGGCGATGGCGCCTACTCGGACGGTCCCCGATAGAGGGCTTCATCGTCTCGAGTTAGATATTCAGGAGGTACAAAAATGCAATAGATGATCATCGATCGTTGATTTATAAGAATCCGATAAGTAATAACGGAGTTATCCCGGCGGATGTTCGGTTTATTTCAAAATGGAGGCCCCAAACGGCAAAATGGCGCTACAATCCTAAACATGTTCTTTCGTACGATTGCTCTTTCGAGTGTCGAGTCTGAAACTGGGCTAACTCGAAAAATTTAGAGTTAAGTCGACATTTGATCCCATGTGTCACTGCACTTTTTAGCACCGTGGCGATGTACTGGAAGGGACAAGAATACTTGCAGCTGACAGAGTTCTATAGACAAAAGTCCTGGCGGTTCGTCTCGACGAGGACCATCTCGCTGTCGGAGCAACTGAATCCGACCGACAAGGCGCTATTCCCCTTCAACTGGTCGACGCTTTCCCTCGAGCTGTACGGGTACCTATGCTGGCGCGCCATTCGCGTTTACCTGCTGAAGGACCCCATGAGCACCGTCGGAGCGGCCAAGAGGAAACTGTTGAAATTGAAAATACTGCATTACTTTGTCGTCACGGGTTTCCTCGCAATGTTGTTTTACTTTACCTGGAAACTGGTCAGTTTTTGCTGATTGTGAGTAGACCTGGGCCCATGGCGATTGGGTAGATAACGCTGATACGGTGGCGGGAAATTTTTTCAAAATAAAAACAACCTCTAGCAACCCAACTGGCGTTTCTCATCCATGTGCGAATGGTGCAAACCCAATTTGAAAATTCCCAATTCCAGGTAGCACCACCAGCGCCGTCAGCGGGAGTCGCGCTATCGTGGCGACAATGTTTGTAGGTATACCACTGATGGCGACAGAATTCGTTTGATTGTGTACGTACATTGAAGCTGTGTATATTCACAACGTGCTTCGGCTATTTTTCATGTGCCCGCACCTAGTCCGGTCGAGAAAAGATACACGTTAGCGCTCGCTCCCAATTCATACATGAACTTGTCTCGAGATACTACCGTGTCTCTTGATCTTACCGAAATCCCGATTGACCCAGTTCGAAAATCCAGTTTGACCTTGGGGACACCCTTTTGACCTTGATCCAAGGTCACCAACCTCGACGGCGGTATTCGATTGCGCTCCGAATGCCGTCCCGCCGTCATTCGGTCGGTCCACCTCGGAAAATCGAGTTCGACCTTGGGTCAAGCTCAGCGGCGCGCCCGAAGGGCCCGGAATGGAGTACGCGGCCGGCTGGAAACCCACGAACTTGTACTTGATCGGTACCTGGCCGGATTTGAAGGCCGGCGGGTATTCGATGACGCAGACGGTGATCTTTTGGGTGGGCTCTAGCTTCGTCGTGTTCTTGATCGTGCCCCAGATTGCGCACCTGGTGGCCTACTGGGGCGACACCGACGCCGTCATCGAAAACCTGTCGATAAACGTGCCGATCATGATCCCGCTGTTAAAGCAATACATGCTGCGCTATCACGGGAAAGGTAGTAGCCGAGTCACCCAGCGGGTGACGAGCGAATGAATCACCCCACACGTGACTTCCGTTTCCACCCACGATCATCCGCTCTCTTTGGTCACGGAAACGGAGCGTCGCGTGATGCTGGAACACGCTCGCAAGAGCCGCTACCTCTCCATAGTGTGCTCCTTCCTGACCTACGCCCGTGGTCACGGCCTTCTCGGCCTCGGCCGTCTTCGTGGCGTTCCAGACCCGTGTCCGGGGGATGCTGCTGGTACGGTGTTCTCTTACAACACCTCGGTCAGCCCCATCTACGAGCTAACGTGGTTGGTTCAAATCATCGGGTCCTACCTCTCGGCGGTGGCTTATTCGTGTTACAACACCTTCCTGGTGTTGTTAGGGTTCCATCTGTGCGGCTAGTTGGTGAACGCGCGTCACGCTCTGCAGGGTCTGGTGAACAACATCCGGAGGGACGATCCCCTGGAGTCTCGACTCTTCGCCACGGGGCTGGCTGGCGTCGTGCACAGACAGAATCGCATCCTCTGGTGACGTTGACTTCTTTTTGTGTGTGTCTGTGGTTAATTTCTCTGGGTTTGTGTGTATGTGTGTTCGTCCACTTTTGGTTTGAGTTTGTATCTTGTTTGTGCGTTTCGTAAAGGTCACGTTGTCCGCCTTCTTGCAGGTTCACCGGTGTCATGGAGGACGTGTTCAACCTGACGCTGCTCCTGCAGATGATCGTCGCCACCACGATGTTCTGCTTCACCGGATTTCGTATGTTTAGGGTAGGGTTTCTCGATGACTTTGAGCTGAGTCCTACACTCGTGCTTTTCCTTCTCTTGTCCAGTCCATCATCGAGGAAGGTGACGTGCCCATGGTGGGCCTGATCTTCTTCGTGCTCCACGTCATTTACACGCTGCTGCACATCTTTATTTACTCCTACGTTGGTGAGAG
The DNA here is from genome assembly GCA_949825005.1 of Gasteruption jaculator. Taxonomy (NCBI): domain Eukaryota; kingdom Metazoa; phylum Arthropoda; class Insecta; order Hymenoptera; family Gasteruptiidae; genus Gasteruption; species Gasteruption jaculator. The sequence goes on along the minus strand of OX463764.1, from coordinate 19,341,129 downwards.
GCTCCAGACCGAGGTGAGTCCATTGCGACAACCCGACCTAGGGAACGGCTAGGCTCGGCTAGGCTCGGTTCGGCCCGGCTCGACTGGATTGGACTGGACTCGAGTGGGCTCGGCTCGGCTCGACTCAGCTGGACTCGGTTCGGCTCGACTGGGCTCGGTTCGGCTCGGCTTAGACCCTTGGCTCCGGATAAGACAAAAAGGAACTTAATGACGTTTGAAGCGAGAATTTTGAAATTCTAATCTCAAGGTCACCTTACTTGGCTCGTTGCCACGCAGAGCATGGAGATGGGCTACGCGTCCTACGACTCGGAATGGTACAACTTGTTACCGCGGAACGCGAGATTAATAAGCTTCGTCATCCGCCGCTCGAAGTTGCCGATTCAGATCACGGCTGGCAAATTCTGCACGTTCTCGATCGAGCTGTTCAACAACGTGAGTGCCATGGAAGTGACCTTCGAGTAGAAGCGGATCCGGGCGCGATTGGTACTTTAGCGCTTTCGTTGCAGCTGCTGAAGGCGTCAATGGGTTACTTGTCGGTGCTGCTGGCCATGAAGGATCGTCTGATGGAGGAGTGAGAGACGCGAGACGCAACGACCTTGACGATTACCTTGACTCGCCAAACAGCAGTTGGACGAGTCCAACCGATTGTTTTCATCGAATCGCGATTCACCGTTGTCGCGAAACGGGTGGTGGCTGGCCCAAACTAAGATTCACTAATTGTTGCTTTTAAGGACGTTCTCCGGGTCCAATCGTGCTCAACCTGAACATATCTCGGACACTTCTCGAACCCATGCGTTTCCCTAGCTTAAACAGAGGTTGTAATTGCGTACCACTGCGCTCTCCGAGCAGCGCAGACGTGTGAAAACCGGCCAAGTCTTGTCGTTCTCTCTTATAGTAAGTCGAAAAATCAGTTTGTTGTTCCGTTTGAATGATTATATCTTAATAAAAACCTGGGCAGCTTATATTTAAACTATTGGAAATTGTTCGTGAGATCTTCAAGAATGATATACTTTTTAATGAACAATTATTTGGATGTTTTCACGCTACAATATAAAGAAATGTCGCGCTATGAATGCTTTCTCCATAAGAACCAATGTTTACTTTAATGTTAAATAACTCATTAATTCGCTTGGTTTGCCCTATTGAGGTCTTAATGACTTTAGTAGAGGACATTTAAAGGAATACATTCCCAAAATTTCAATGACTTCTTGGATAGTTTTTTGAACCGGAGAACGTCCTTAAACGCGCGGAGACTTACAAGGAAACCACCCGAACCCGAACTCACCGATTTTGATAATTTTTATATATGTTGTAGAGCATGAAAAAATAATAGACACGTATTTTTTTTATCTGCTAAAAAACGCTTTTAAGGGGTGAAAACTACCCTCAAAGTTGCCCCCAAAATACGTTTTTCTGATATATTTTGGCCCCTAATGAATATTTTGCGATGGGACAAAATGGAAAATGTTTCTTCCGAAAAACGCTAGTTAATGAATGTTTTTTTGACTATTGGGGTTGCGACTCTTATTTTTTATTTTGGAAAGACGTTATTTTTCATTGATATATCCACTGTAAAAAATCAAATTTAGCCTTAAAAAATTAGAAAAAAATATTTTTGGAAATAAAACAAAATAATTAAGTTGACATATTTCAGGATTTTGCGAAAAACCACCCCTATATTCCTTCACTACCCTTTAAGGCGAATATCCAATTATAACAATGAAAAGCATATTTCTCCCATGAAATATACTATCTATGCGAACTGAAAATTGTTTTCAATCAATTACGAGAGTGCAAGGACATTTTCGCGCAGAAAAGAATTATGGGGTGACAAATTTCCACCCCCCAAATAATTTTATCCAGATATATCTCGGCTCCTAATGAATATTTTGCGATGGGACAAAATGGAAAATGTTTCTTGCGAAAAACGCTAGTTAATGAATGTTTTTTTTTACTATTGGGGTCGCGACCCCTATTTTTTATTTTCGAAAAACGTTATTTTTTAGTAACATGTTCACTGTAAAAGATCAATTTAGCCTCGAAAAATCAGGAAAAAATTTTTTTGTAAATAAAATAAAATAATTCAATTGACATATTTCAGGAGTTTGCATAAAACCACCTCTACAAATCGTTCACTACCTTTTAAAGCGAATATTCACTTCACAATAACAGCACATTTCTCCCATGAAACATACTCTCCATGTGAGCTAAATATTATTTTCTATCAAGTACGATAGTGCAACGACATTTTCAAACAAAAAAGAATTATAGGGTGACAAATTTCCACTCCCAAATAACTTTATCTAGATATCTCGACTCCTAATGAATGTTGTAACAGGGAATATCGATTCCCTGATACAAAGATTTCGAACCTCCCACGACTATTCGCGCCGCGAAATTCAATCGATACGATCGATCGGCATGGATCGATCGCATATACGTCCACCGTGGAAGTCAACAAACACTTAGGTTAAGTTATTCCGCGGTGTAAGAGCGACATAATATGATTGTTAGAATTAAGGCGGCCGAAATATATATTACCATAGATGCGCATTAGAGATCGTAGAGTCGATAAGAGTAGGTTCGGAACGGGCCGAGGCGAGTCTTTTTTTTTTTTTATTATGAAATATAAGTATTCAAGGGATACTGGTCCCAGAGGGCTTAGGTTCAAGACCTATAGCGCCCGTGAACAAAGATTATACATTACAGACCTTATTTTACTAAGTATAATCAGGTGTCGCCATCTTAACCTAAGCTTATACACTACATATCACATGATACACAAGATGATTTGAATTTATGGTTTCCCATAAGAAGAAACATTGATGATATTTTAAGTTTGTATAAACACAAAAATGAAAATTGAAAATGTAAAAAAAAAAAAAAAAAACCGAGGCGAGTCGCGATAACCGAACGCGAGGCGCCATCTGTCAAAGACGACGGGAACCAGACTTTCGACCACGTGGAGATTCATCGCGAAGACGAACCGGCACTGACGTCACCAGGACCACGTCAGTCGAAGTAGCCGTTGGTGGAAGAAGGGAAATCGACTCCTGAACACTCCAGGAAGGGTTTTCGACGCCGTCCCAGCGGGGAAAAATCGAGAGACGTTTTTCCGGAAGCAATGGGAATCGTCTCTACCTCAAAGTCGAAGCCAATGTAGATTTCCATCCACCAGGAGGCTCGCTGGATGACTCGAGGGGTACGAGTCGTCACTCGCAGCCAATGAGGAGGCTCGTAGCCCCGAGATCGAGAAGAAGACGCCGGAAGTGAAGCCGACTTCTTCACTTCTACGTTGGACGTAAGCGAGGATAAACGTACGCCACGAGAGCCTCCATAGAGAACGAGAGAGAGAAAGAAAGAAAGACAGAACGCGAAAGAGGAAGGCGATCCGGTCAAGGGACAAATATCCCATTTTTCGATATCCTCGACGGAGAGTAAAGATCGCCATCCGGGACCCAGAACGGAGGAAGCGTGAGTCCCGAATTCGTATTTCTGTTGGAAAGAATCGAGCGAGCTCAGGAGGTCGAGCCACCTGAGTTGACAGGTGGCCATCTTGAGCGAGCTCGTCGCTTCGTTCGCGCTACCTCGCCCCGTTTCTTTGTTTTTCTGTTATTTCTTAGTATTCATTTTGTAGGATTTTCTTTTGTTTTATTTCGACTATTTTGTTATCGGCAAATATATTTATTTTCATTTTATTTTGTTTGTCGAACGTGTCGTTTATGCGAACCCTCCCCTCTACCATTTTCGTTTCCTGAGTTAGATCGCGGTGCATAGCACCTGGCGCCCACGATCGCCAGGTGCTATGTGTTGTGGAATGCATGTAGTCTCGATTTTTATTTCTATAAACTGGAGCATATAGAGATTTATGGGGTTTGTGGAGTATGGTGTAGTGGTAAGATAATCCCTTACATGTTTATATAATTTACACTGTTGGATTTATTTGTAAGGTAGGTGACTAATTAAGTGATTAATAATTCTTTTTTGTTCGAAAATGTTGCACTATCGTACTTGATAGAAAATGATATTTAGCTCACATGGAGAGTATGTTTCATGGGAAAAATGTGCCGATATTGTGACAAGTGAATATTCGCTTTAAAAGGTAGTGAATGTTTTGTAGGGGTGGCTTTATGCAAAATCCTGAAATATGTCAATTGAATTATTTTATTTTATTTATAAAAATATGTTTTTCTCATTTTTCGAGGCTAAATTGATCTTTTACAGTGAACATATTACTGAAAAATAACGTTTTTCTAAAATAAAGAATAGGGGTCGCAACCCCAATAGTAAAAAAAAAATATTCATTAACTAGCCTTTTTCGCAAGAAACATTTTCCATTTTGTCCCATCGCAAAATATTCATTAGGAGCCGAGATATATCTGGATAAAATTATTGGGGGGGTGGAAATTTGTCACCCCATAATTCTTTTCTGCGCGAAAATGTCCTTGCACTCTCGTAATTGATTGAAAACAATTTTCAGTTCGCATAGATAGTATATTTCATGGGAGAAATATGCTTTTCATTGTTATAAGTGGATATTCACCTTAAAGGGTAGTGAAGGAATGTAGGGGTGATTTTTCGCAAAATCCTGAAATATGTCAACTTAATTATTTTGTTTTATTTCCAAAAATATTTTTTTCTAATTTTTTAAGGCTAAATTTGATTTTTTACAGTGGATATATCAATGAAAAATAACGTTTTTCCAAAATAAAAAATAGGGGTCGCAACTCCAATCGTCAAAAAAACATTCATTAACTAGCATTTTTCGGAAGAAACATTTTTCATTTTGTCCCGTCGCAAAATATTCATTAGGGGCCAAAATATATCAGAAAAACGTTTTTTGGGGTCAACTTTGAGGGTAGTTTTCACTCCTTAAAAGCGTTTTTTAGCAGATAAAAAAAATTACGTGTCTATTATTTTTTCATGCTCTACAACATACAGGGTGGCCATAAAGTAAGTATCACTTTCAAAATTCGATATCTCAGACACCGTAAGAGAAAACCCTATAGTCATATCAAGAGACACGGTAGTGTCTCGAGACAAGTTCATGTATGAATTTGGCGCGAGCGCTAACGTGTATCTTTTCTCGAAGCAACTAGGTGCGGGCACATGAAAAAGAGCCAAAACATGTTGTGTATATACACAGATTCAAACTCCATACACTCAAAGGCATTCTGTCGCATCAGTGACAGCTCAAAATCGGTAAATTTGACGTAAATCTGAGAAAAAGTATCAGGAGTACATGAAACTAAAGAGCCATTTTGAAAACATTTGAAAATCGGTTAAAGTGGCGGGAAGCGGGATCACTTTAATAAAAGCGGTAAAATAGACGAAAATTTAAGAAAAAGTATCAGGAGTACATGAAACCAAAGAGCCATTTTGTAAACATTTGAAAATCGGTTAAAGTGGCGGGATCGCTTTAAAAGCGGTAAAATAGACGAAAACATTTAACCCTTTCGTTGCTGCGGACGACTAAAGTCGCTCCGCGTGAAATGATGCGACCTTTCGCTGCTGCGAACGACTAAAGTCGCTCCGCGTGAAATGATGCCCCCTTTCGTTGCTGCTGACGACTAAAGTCGCTCCGCGTGAAATGATGCGACCTTTCGTTGCTGCGGACGACTAAAGTCGCTCCGCGTGAAATGATGCGACCTTTCGTTGCTGCGGACGACTAAAGTCGCTCCGCGTGAAATGATGCCACCTTTCGTTGCTGCGGACGACCAAAGTCGCTTCGCGTGAAATGATGCCACATTTCGTTGCTGCGAACGACTAAAGTCGCTTCGCGTGAAATGATGCCACCTTTCGTTGCTGCGGACGACTAAAGTCGCTCCGCGCGAAATGATGCCCCCTTTAGTTGTTGCGGACGACTAAAGTCGCTCCGCGTGAAATGATGCCCCCTTTCGTTGTTGCGGACGACTAAAGTCGCTCCGTCTAAAATGATGCCACCTTTCGTTGCTGCGGACGGCTAAAGTCGCTCCGCCTAAAATGATGCCACCTTTCGTTGCTGCGGAGGCTAAAGTCGCTCCGCCTAAAATGATGCCACCTTTCGGTGGTGGTGGTGGAGGTGGTGGAGGTGGAGGTGGTGGTGGTGGTGGTGGTGGTGGTGGTGGTGGTGGTGGTGGTGGAGGTGGTGGTGGTGGTGGTGGTGGTGGTGGTGGAAGTGGTGGTGGTAGAGAGGTGGTGGTGGAGGTGGTGGAGATAGTGGTGGAGGGGGAGAAGTGGTGGTGGAGGGGGCGGAGGAGTATTGGTGGTGGAGGTGGTGGTGGAGGAGGAAGCGTGGTGGTGGAGGTGAAGTAGGCGGAGGAGTGGTGGTGGTGGAGGAGGCGGAGGAATGGTGGTGGTGGTGGAGAAGGCGGAGGAGTGGTGAAGGTGGTGGTAGAAACGGAGGTGGTGGAAGAGGAGATGAAGACGAGTATACTCGTCATTGGCAGCGAATTGGTTAACAGCATTAAAAGTGTACAAATATGACACATATGACATACATTTTTTACCACGAGTCTCACTCATGGTTATAGGGCAAGGAATTAAAGAAACACATTAGAATAATGTATTAAAAAAAAGAAAAAATTAGAAAAGAATTAGAAAAAAATTATATATAATAAAATGTTATATAATAAAATCCATCAATTTAATGGTGTTAGGATTATAAATACTAAAAAATAAAATGTAGGATATAAAAAAATACCATTCAAATTGTGAAGAAATAACATTTAACACTTAGCCGACCAATCGGGGAGATCTTTCCATTTTGAAGTAAGTCGGTGTCCGACCGATCGGGGAGATCTCCCCATTTTAACACATTGTTGACCGGTCACGAGTTAACTCGTATTCTCGTGGTCAAACGTTGCCGACCGGCCACGAGTAAATTCGTGATGCGCTTCTTTTGCTACCAAATAACCGGTGACATGAGGTAATTTTTTAGAAAAATTGCCGATCAACAATGTTTTAAAGTAAGTTTAAGTAACATTTGATGAAAAAAAGAGCTCAAGAAAGTATAAACAAGACATTTGTATCGTCAACAGTTGTAGATTCAGCTTTGAATCGTTGTCGTTAAAAGGTTGGTGGTTTTGAATATACAGATAATCCCCGAAGAACACACGATTAATTGCTTCAGTGTTCATTAAAACCGTGTTGTTTGAGATATTGGTTAACACTTCTAAGAAACCTTGTCTTACATAATTCAAATTATCTTTTTAATTATTTTTGAAAGAACGTGTTATCTTACATTTTTATTAAGAAAATAAAACAAAAAATGTTTTTTTTTTAAATTAAAATTATAAGGGCCAGGGGCATTATAAGGGCTAGAAAAAGTTATTTCAATACATTTCTTACAAGGAAACCATCCGAACCGATGTGTTTATATATGTTGTGGAGCATGAAAAAATAATATTTGCAAAAAGGAGACAAATCCCCCTCAAAAAACACCTCTGGTGCAAAAAATCGAGACAAGTTCATGTATGAAAAGTAGTATCTCTAGAAAAAGCCATCTAATGCAAAAAAACCCCAAAAATTTCAAATTTACACGAAACGTCCAAAAATAAAAAATTTGTAAATCTTCAACCAAACAATGCAGTCAAATCCGATAATAATAGACAAGTTCAAATTTTCCATTATATCCATATGAATTTTCAAAAACTTCGGCCAGATAAAGTTGTTAAATCCGATAACATTAGACAAGTTCGTTTTTTCTATTATATGATTTGTCAATTTCTTTCATAGCCTCTATATCTTGAACATGTGGCATTAAAACTTACTGAACTTGTCGGGCCCTGACCCAAACGACAAGCAACAAATATCTTACAAATTAATTTAATTTTACCGCATTATGAATTAGTAAAGATCAGATAAAATAATAATATTATGAATAATAATACATCATACTCAAACATCTGAATTGTTCGAGGCCCGACAAGTTCAGTAAGTTTTAATGCCACATGTTCAAGATATAGAGGCTATGAAAGAAATTGACAAATCATATAATAGAAAAAACGAACTTGTCTAATGTTATCGGATTTAACAACTTTATCTGGCCGAAGTTTTTGAAAATTCATATGGATATAATGGAAAATTTGAACTTGTCTATTATTATCGGATTTGACTGCATTGTTTGGTTGAAGATTTACAAATTTTTTATTTTTGGACGTTTCGTGTAAATTTGAAATTTTTGGGGTTTTTTTGCATCAGATGGCTTTTTCTAGAGATACTACTTTTCATACATGAACTTGTCTCGATTTTTTGCACCAGAGGTGTTTTTTGAGGGGGTATATCATTTTATTCAGTGTAAAATGGGATTTCTTCCTAAATTTTTTCAGATTTTTTGGGGCATTAAGAAAAATCACTTGAATATGACCTTTTTCCTGATTCTACTCGATTTATCGCAAGTATGAACATTTTTGGTCAAGATGACATTTAAATTAGATTATGATAATATGATCTGAAGAAAACGCAACGCCTTACGATGAGCTTGATACAATAATTGTCAATTTCAATTGATTTTTGATCACAAAAACATTAAATTATGCGCTAACGTTATGAATAAATTTAAAGGTTAGCGATGAAGAAAGGCTTTGCTTGGTTCGATTCATCAACTCAAATCTGACTAATTTGGAAATGATAGTGTAGATTTTTTGAGTGCAAAACTTAAGCTCTATCACGACGACAAGGTGGAAGCCCGTCGATGGAGGTTTCTTGTTTGTTTTTTTCGTTATTGTTTTTTCTTTCTATTGTTTTTTTAAATTTTTGCTTCTCATTTTTTATTACTTTTTTTTGCTGAAACTTGCTTTTAATTTCGTCCTAATTGTGCAACATTTGTTCAGTGCGCCTCCCTTCATTTTCCGCATTAATTAGGTTTCAGTTGATGAATCCAACCAAGTGAAGCCCTTCTTCATCGTTAACCTAAACATTTATTCATAACGTAAGCGCATAATTTAATGTTTTTCTGATCAAAAATCAATTGAAATTGACAATTATTGTATCAAGTACATCGTGAGGCATTGCGTTTTCTTCAGATTATGTTATCATAATCTAATTTGAATGTCACCTTGGCCAAAAACATTCATACTTGTGATAAATCGAGTAGAATGAGGAAAAAGGTCACATTTAAGGGGGTAAGGTCACCTATAAAAAGAAAAAGTATATTAATTTTTTTTTACAACTTTTATTATAAAAATACATTTTTTAAATATACTTACATTGTAAATTGTACTACTAAATACTTACTAAATTATTTTTTCGAAATCCCTAGTATGTAGTATAAACATACTAGAGATTTGTTAAAAATTTCCATTTGGCGCAAGGTTCAAGGAGCACCGATTGACCGATTTGACTCCGCAATGGCTCATTTTCTCTGGAAGACGATCCTTTATGGAATGAATGTGGGAATTTGGAAAGAAAAAAAAATTACAAAAGTTCTGAATTTTTTAAACCCAAAAACAAAACAAAAACCAAAATTATGTATATATATCTGATAAAAAGTGTTGTAACTTTTTGTTTACTTACTTCTTCCAAAATTCCCACATTCATGCCGTAAAGGGTCTTCCTCCGAATAAAATGAGACCTTGTCGAGGCAAATCGATCAATCGGTGCTCCTCGAATCTTGCGCCAAACGGAAATTTTTAACAAATCTCTAGTATGTTTATACTACATACTAGGGATTTAGTATGAAAAAATAATTTAGTAAGTATTTAGTAGTACAATTTTCAATGTATATTTGAAAAATGTATTTTTATAATAAAAGTTGTTAAAAAAAATTGATATACTTTTTCTTTTTACAGGTGACCTTACCCCCTTAAGTGATTTTTCAAAATGCACCAAAAAATCTGAAAAAATTTAGGAAGAAATCCCATTTTACCCTGAATAAAATGATATATATGATTATAGGGTTTTCTCTTACGGTGTCTGAGATATCGAATTTTGAAAGTGATACTTACTTTATGGCCACCCTGTATATAAAAATTATCCAAATCGGTGAGTTCGGGTTCGGGTGGTTTCCTTGTTGGTTAGTCTTATTGGTAACGTAAAATAATACAGGGTTGAGCAAAGGAACCTGACAACTTTATTATTGAAATTTGACCAACTTCCCAAACACAAATCAAGAAAACCAATATAATAATAAAAAGTAGAAGAGTGAAGGTTAATAACCATTCATTGTTTAAACATAATATTTGATAAATGAGATCCGTTATTGGCAACACAACTTTGTAGCCTTTTTACGAAATTCTTTGACACTTCTTGCAAAGTTTCTCTGGAAATTTTGGCGATTTCACGGCGAATATTATTTTTCAACTTGTCCAAGGTCCTTGGTTTGTTGAAATAAGCCTTTGACTTCAAATAGCCCCAAAGATAAAAGTCACAGCTGGATAAATCTGGTGATCTCGGCGGCCAAGGAAAAGCGGTGTTTCTGGAGATGATTCGGGTATCGTAGTTTTCTTGCAATAGCCCCAAGGTTTCTCGAACCAAATGACAAGTGGCACCATTCTTGTTGAAACCAAGTACAGCTGATTGTGAGACGATGTCTGCGCTTTAATTCCGGTATAAAAAACATAGCTAGCGTGTCTGTGTAGCGCTGTGTGTTCACCGTAACGTCAAAGAAGAAGGGTCCGATGATCCTCCACTCACCAATTGCGCACCAAACCGTTATACGCAACGAAGATTTCTCCAGCTGTGACTTTTATCTTTGGGACTATTTAAAGTCAAAAGTTTATATCAACAAACCAAGGACCTTGGATGAATTGAAAAATAATATTCGCCGTGAAATCGCCGAAATTCCCAGAGAAACTTTGCAAGAAGTGTCAAAAAATTTCGTAAAATGGCTAGAAAGTTGTGTTGCCAATAATGGGTATCATTTATCAAATATTATGTTTAAAAAATGGTTATTAACCTTGACTCTTCTACTTTTTATTACAATATTGGTTTTTTTGATTTGTGTTTGGGAAGTTGGTCAAATTTCAATAATAAAGTTGTCAGGTTCCTTTGCTCAACCCTGTAGATTGGTGACTGGAGAATCTACGTGAGTATGCTGTCATTGTGTCCAATTCATTACTCCCGACATCCCAGAGCCACTTACTCGTTGAAAGCGACCGGGTGGGTTTCACTTTGAAGGGTCCTCCATTCGACGAAGCGCTTTTTCCGAATTTCCAAATTCACAAACGACGAGCTTCCATTAATCATTCGGCGGATTTTCATACAATGTACTTGTTGCATAACGTATTGTGTCACTTCGTGCTTGACTTGCAACATGCAAATGACTTCGGATAGTTATAATGCAACGACTTTCATTTATAAATAGGCACATTGACGTCTATTCGAATGATTTATTCCGAAACTTGTGTACATGTGTCGCGGAAAATCCTACCGACTTTTTCTTTTTACGCGTATGCACGCCTGAATTTGAGGAATTTTGCCTATCATTGGCTACAACTATAGATATCCGCACGATCGCATGTCGTTTGGCGACAAAATATGGCTAATGGATTGCACAAAACCACGCCCACGAGATGTTGTCATTGGCTGCCGGGGTAGCGAATATTTTTGTAGGTTATGCGACATTTAAATATCGCGTCAGCCACAAGAGGACGTTGCCTACGTCGGAAGACTCGAAAAGAGACAAATAGTTTTCTAAATCTTTGATGTTAGGAATAGCTCGTACTCGTTTAATTGGAATTTTTCCAAGTGGTAAATGGTAATGAACAAAACTTTGTACCCTGCAACGGAATACACTATGTTGCATTTCAGAATACACGTGGAGAATCAACATATCATTAGTTGTCGTTGAGGGAATTTATTACTTTGTCACAGCCCATTTGCAAAATGCAAATCAGGAAGCTTTGAAGAGGCTATAAAAACGCTGCCGTTTTTTTAGACCCAAGCTCCGGTATAACGATTCAGCGATGAACCAGGCCAAGAACATCGTCAGGGGATACTTCAGCGCCGCTCTGGAAAACGGCGTTGAGGAGAAGGACGACGAAACGCTACTGGACTCCATTTACCGCCGAATAGAGGATCCCCTGGAAACCGGGATCGTCATCGATGAGAGCAAGAGCGAGATACGTGAGTTTTATCGCGACAAGGTGGTCCTACTGACCGGTCCCACCGGTAGCATTGGGGTGTGCGTGGTCGAGAAGCTGCTCAGGAGCTGCCCCATCCGGAAACTTTACATCTTGGTCAGACCGAAACGGGGCAGGACGGTCGAGGAACGAGTGGAGAAGATCTTCGCCGATGTCGTAAGAAACTTTGGAACATTTGGAAACTTATAATTTGGGCGGTTGCGATGTCGAATTTTCGAGTTTGGGTCCCCGATGACGTTGGCGACTCGCGATCAGGTGCGGTTTCGTTTCAGTTCTTCGAGGAGATGAAATCCACGACAACGGATTGGAGGGATAAGGTGGTCCCCGTCGAGGCCGACATGAACGCGGAAGGTCTGGGGATCTCATCGGGAGACAGATCCATGCTGATCGAGGACACCAACGTGATCATCCACCTGGCGGCCAACGTCAAGTTCAACGAGAACCTCGGAAAAATCCTCAAGTCTAACGTACTCGGGACTTGCGAACTGATGGACATCGCCCAGGAGTGCCGTTCGTTGCAGTCGTTGGTTCACGTGTCAACGGCTTACTTCCAATGCCGAGAGAGCACCGTCTACGAGAAGTTTTACGAGCCACCAATCAGTCTCGAGCGTGCTCGTGAGCTGGCGTCGATGGATCCAGAAAGTTTCACGGATAAGGTCACCCAGGCCATTATTCAGCCCTTGCCCAACACTTACGCCTTCTCGAAAGCCATCGGGGAAGATGTGGTCCGGCAACGTTCGAAAGGATTGATGGCCTGTGTTGTGAGACCATCGATATGTAAGTTTGTTGACGTACCTCGCAGATCCCGCATCCAAAATCAAACCCCAAGTTCGATTGGGAACCGGATACTTTTATTTAAGGTAGCGCCACGTACCACGAACCCTTGAAAGGTTGGACCAATTCCGTAGGAGGAATGAACTTCTCGGGTGTGTTGTTTAGCCTGGGTGTGGCTCATTTTTCGACGGGAACGTTCGACAGCAAAATGGACTTGGTCCCGCTCGATTATTGCAGCAATGTCATAATAACGGCAGCTTGGCACGTTAATAAAAGGTGACGCGTCATTTCGCCCTTGTACAACGTCAATAACGATCAGAAGACCTATCTCTTTTCCCACAGCGGCACCACCGGAGAACCGACGGTTTATAACTTCACGCAAACGCCGGAAAAGCTCTTAACCTTTAAGGAAATACAGGAAAAGGCAGTTAGCCAGTTTCTCCAATACCCAACCATCAAAGCCGTCTGGTTCCCTTTCTTCTACATGACCAACAACCACATCCTGTTCCTAATCGCGGACTTTCTCGCCCATTACTTACCAGCCTTGCTGGTGGATCTCGGGTTATTGTGCACCGGCAGGAAAGCACGGTGAGTAAACGGACACCGATAGAGGGCTTCACCGTCTCGAGTTAGATATTCAGGAGGTACAGAAATGCAATGGATTATCATCGATCGTTGATTTATAAGAATTCGAAAAGTAATAACGGAGTTATCCCGGCGGATGTTCGGTTTATTTCAAAATGAAGGCCCCAAACGGCAAAATGGCGCCAAAATGCTATCCGTGTTCTTTCGTACGCTTGCTCTTTCGAGTGTCGAGTTTGAAACTGGGCTAACTCAAAAAATTCAGAATTAGGTCGACGTTTGATCCCGCATGTCACTGCACTTTTTAGCACCGTGGCGATGTACTGGAAGGGACAAGAATACATGCAGCTGACGGATTTCTATAGGCAAAAGTCCTGGCGGTTCGTCTCGACGAGGACCATCTCGCTGTGGGAGCAACTGAACCCTGCCGACAAGGCGCTGTTTCCCTTCAACTGGTCGACGCTTTCCAACGAACTGTACGGGTACCTATGCTGGCGCGCCGTTCGCGTTTACCTGCTGAAGGACCCCATGAGCACTGTCGGAGCGGCCAAGAAGAAACTGTTGAAATTGAAAATACTGCATTACTTCGTCGTCACGGGTTTCCTCGCAATGTTGTTTTACGTTACCTGGAAACTCGTCAGTTTCTGGTGATGAGTAGACCCGGGGCCATGGCGATTGGGTAGATGGCGTTGATGCGGTGGCGGGAGATTTTGGTAATAAAAGAACCTCAAACAACCCAACTGGCGTTTCTCATCCTTGTCCGAATGGTGCAAACCCAATTTGAAAAATCCTAATTCCAATTGGCACCACTAGCGCCGTCAGCGGGAGTCGCGCTATCGTGGCGACAAGGTTTGTAGGTATGCGTAGAAAATAAATGTATAGGATTTTCTGCGACCCTTGGGGGAACTTTGATGAATAAGTGATCCGAAAGTGCGTCAATTTGAATATTTCTAGCGGAAGTTGTAAGAATAATTAGCTCTTTGCAAGTTGCAAATTGATATGAAGCATTATGCATCAGCGACATTGTATGAAAATTTGCCGCATGGGTAATTGAGCTTATCCGTTGGATAAATGGCACCTCCGTTAACGCGTAGCTGCTGACTCAAAGTACCGATACGCGAATCGAAGGATGGATTAGTCGAAGAACATCGTGAAGGGATACTTCAGCACGACTCTGGAGTTGGGTGAAGAGGAGAAGGACGACGACACGCTGCTGGACTCCATTTACGAGCGAATAGAGGATCCCAACGAAACCGGGATCGTCATCGACGAGAGCAGGAGCGAGATTCGTCAGTTTTATCGCGATAAGGTGGTTCTCGTGACCGGTGCCACCGGTAGCATCGGAACATGCGTGATCGAGAAGCTGCTCAGGAGTTGTCCCATCCGGAAACTTTACATCTTCGTCAGACCAAAGCGCGGCAAGACGGTCGACGAACGAGTGGAGAAGATCTTCGACGATGTCGTAAGTGTCCACGATGACCGCAGTTGGGAAGGCTCCGTCTGGGTTTTCACTCGCAATTGTCTTAGGAGGAAGAAATCTGGAATTTCGGAATGGTGGAATTCGGAGTCTGGAATTCGGGCGTTTCGGAGTTTGGAATTTGGAATTTCGGGGTTTGGCAATTTGGAAGTTTGGAATGGCGGAATTCGAAATTTATAGTTTAGGCGTTTCGGAAATTGAAAGCTAGAATATTGGAATTTGGAATATTGGAATTTGGAATATTGGAATTTGGAATATTGGAATTTGGAATATTGGAATTTGGAATATTGGAATTTGGAATATTGGAATTTGGAATATTGGAATATTGGAATTTGGAATATTGGAATTTGGAATATTGGAATTTGGAATATTGGAATTTGGACTATTGGAATTTGGAATATTGGAATTTGGAATATTGGAATTTGGAATATTGGAATTTGGAATATTGGACTTTGGAATATTGGAATTTGGAATATTGGAATATTGGAATTTGGAATATTGGAATTTGGAATATTGGAATTTGGAATATTGGAATTTGGAATATTGGAATTTGGAATATTGGAATTTGGAATATTGGAATTTGGAATATTGGAATTTGGAATATTGGAATTTGGAATATTGGAATTTGGAATATTGGAATTTGGAATATTGGAATTTGGACTATTGGAATTTGGACTATTGGAATTTGGAATATTGGAATTTGGAATATTGGAATTTGGAATATTGGAATTTGGAATATTGGAATTTGGAATATTGGAATTTGGAATATTGGAATATTGGAATTTGGAATATTGGAATTTGGAATATTGGAATTTGGAATATTGGAATTTGGAATATTGGAATTTGGAATATTGGAATTTGGAATTTGGAATATTGGAATTTGGAATATTAGAATTTGGGAATTGGAAATCTGGAATTTGGAATGGCGTGATTTGGAATCTGCAATTTTGGAATTTCGGAACGGTGGAATTTGGGTGTTCCGGAATTTGGAATTTAGGAGTTTGGGAATTGGAAATCTGTTTTTTGGAAGGGCGGAATTTGGGCGTTTCGGAATTTTGAATCTGGAATTTGGAAATGTGTAATCTTGGAACGGTGGAATTTGGGCATTTCGGAATTTGGAATTTAGAAGTTTGAAAATTGGAAATCTGCAATTTGGAATGGCGTGATTTGGAATCTGCAATTTTGGAATTTCGGAACGGTGGAATTTGGGTGTTCCGGAATTTGGAATTTAGGAGTTTGGGAATTGGAAATCTGTATTTTGGAAGGGCGGAATTTGGGCGTTTCGGAATTTTGAATCTGGAATTTGGAAATGTGTAATCTTGGAACGGTGAAATTTGGGCATTTCGGAATTTGGAATTTAGAAGTTTGAAAATTGGAAATCTGGAATTTGGAATCTCGAATTTGGGCGTTTCGGAGTTTGAAATCTGGGATTTTGAAATCTCGAATTTTCGAATTTGGAATATTGGAATTTGGAATTTAGGAGTTTGGGAATTGGAAATCTCGATTTTGGAATCTGGAATTTGGGCTTCTCGGAATTTCGAATTTGGGAATCGGGAGCTCGAAACTTATGCCCCCGATGATTTTGGGGACTTCTTTGCGTGCCCGTTCGTTTCAGTTCTTCGAAGAGATGAAATCCACGACCAGGGATTGGAGTTCCAAGGTAGTCCCCATCATGGCCGACATGAGCATGGAGGGTCTCGGTATCTCGTCGGGAGACAGATCCATGCTGATCGAGGACACCAACGTGATCATCCACCTGGCGGCCAACGTCAGGTTCAACGAGAACCTCGGTAAAATCCTCAGGTCCAACGTGTTCGGAACGGAGGAACTCTTGAACATTGCGCAGGAGTGCCGAAAGTTACGGTCGTTCGTTTACGTGTCAACCGCTTACTCCCAATGCCAAGAGTCCGTTGTCCGCGAGAGGTTTTACGAGCCACCGATCAGTCTGGAGTACGCTCGCGAGCTGGTGAACAGAAATCCCGAAACTTTGACGGATAAGGACACGCGGGCCATCATTCGGCCCTTCCCGAACACTTACGCCTTTTCGAAAGCCATCGCCGAAGATATGGTCCGGCAACGCTCCAAAGGACTGGTCGCCTGTGTCGTGAGACCGTCGATATGTAAGCCAACTACCTATTTCGTTTCCCAACGTACCGCGTAGATCGGCGATGTCGGCTCCCTCGCAATTTCATGCGCATGCGCGAGGAAACGGTAACCCCGCGTACTAACAAGGGACTTTCGCACCTGGGTCAGCAAAACCCATTTGAAACTGCAAGTCATTTGGTTTCCCGCGCGAGGGACGCCCTCGACTTCCAAACCTTCCGACGAAATAAGCCACGCCCACGGGCCGTCGTCATTGGCTGCCGAGGCGGTGGATACTCGCCCCAAGCTCGCGCGCAGTGAAGACTGGCCTTTGTGCTTCAGCCCGAGAGAGGGCGCTGCCGAAGTCAAAAGACTCAAAAGAAAAACGTCAAAAGGTTCGAAAGTCGAGTGTTTCCTTGACCCCCGATTGTTGCGCAAGATTCTCAGATATCCAAAAATCGCGACACTGAAGGTAGACCGATTTGTTCAAATCAGGAACCGAAAAGGTTTCTCTTTAAAGGTTTCCCCGCGTACCACGAACCCCTGAAAGGTTGGACCAACAGTCTAGGAGGAATGAACTACGGGGGTTTGCTCACGGGCCTTGGTTTGATTCACGTTTTATTGGCGAGGGGCGACAACAAGTTGAACATCATCCCACTGGACCTCTGCAGTATCGCCGTGATAGCGGCAGCCTGGGACATCGTTAAAAGGTAGCGCGCCATTTTGCCCGCGTACCCTAGTGACCACGAGGCCCGTTTCTCTTGTCCGCAGCGCCACCACCGACGAACCGTTGATTTACAACATCACGAATACGCCGGAGAATCTGCTGAGTTTCAAGGAACTCCTCGACATAAATATTCATCAGTCTCGGCAAAACCCAACCGTGAAAGCCGTCTGGTGGCCCATCGCCTTCCCGATCAGCAACTTCGTCCTGTTTCGCATCCTCGACTTTGTCACCCATTTCTTACCAGCTTTGCTGGTGGATTTCGTGTTCCTGTGCACCGGCAAGGAAGCACGGTGAGTAAAAGAACGCGCCAAGTGGTGATGGGGCGTACCCCGACGGTCCCCGGCAGAGGACGCCGCGGTCTGGAGTCACCAGTCAGTTTTACTGCGGAATATTTGTCACTTTTTGAACTCATCTTGTTTTCCCGCGAGGGGGCGAGGTCTAGAGCCTCGTGTGAGGTCTAAACCTTCTATGCTCGATTTCACTTTTTAGCACCGTGGCGCTGTGCTGGAAGGGACAGGAGTACCTGCTGCTGACGCTCTTCTATACGTTGAGAACATGGCGGTTCGACTCGACAAGGACCGCCGCGATGTGGGAGGAAATGAACGCAACCGACAGAGCGCTGTTCCCCTTCGACTTCGCGAACGTCAGTTGGCAATTTTTCGGATACACGTGGTGGCGCGCCGCTCGCGTGTTCCTGCTGAAGGACCCCATGACCACCATCAAAGCGGCCAGGAGGAAACACGTCAATTTAAAAAAGCTGCATTACGCGGTGGTCACGGGTTTCTTCACGATTTTGTTTTACGTTTTCTGGATGATTGTCAGTCTGTTCTATGGAGGGTAGAGATAAGGAGGACACACTCCATGTATACGAAAGTGGCACCCAAAAAGCATTAAATTAAGATGGCGCCACTGTTCCAACAGGGTATAAATTTTAAAGAAAGCGTCAAACATTGCTAGAGTAGGACAGAATTAAACAAGGAGAAGTATACATCCGCTTTCTGAAGGCGCCGTTTTAAAAACATGATATAAAAAATTCTTTTTAAACCTAATAAAATTAAAATTTATTTTAAATTCGTTTTACGGTAAATATATTCAAAATTATTTCTTTAAATTTTTTTGTAATAGGTGAATTTAGTTTAAAGGGTCTAGCCGGATAAGATAGTCAAATCGGCCTTTGAGTCAATCGGGAAACGAATTGCACCATAATGTTCGGGGGGAAAAATAAGTAAGAACCCTAGATTTTCAGTCCCCAAAACGCACTAGGGTCCCTATAAACTCCAGTCTAGTGATTTTAGGTTTTTCGACGATATCTCGGTCAGCTTTCGAGCTAGAAAAAAAGTTTTTTTTCCATTTTGTAGTGTTTTTTAAGACCTACAAATTGTTGCTTTCAAAAATATTTTTGGCACGAAATTCAAATTTTTAGAGTCGTTCGAAAATTTTAAAATTCAATATATCGAAAACAACGACCGACTCATCGCTGGAAAAAATATATGTTATGTATTTTCACCTGAAAAATTTCTCTGAATTTTTTCAGATTTTTTAAAGTGGTGGAACGTACTGAAAAAAAATAAAAACTACTAAGAACTCCAGTTTTTTGCTCCTAGCGCTTTGAGGTTATGTTTTATGATAAAAACGATGGAAACATTAAATTCTGCGGAAAAAAATACATCAAAAACATGCATCACACGTGTCAAAACAATGTTCGGTTGACCTTGAATATACACGGAATATATAGGGACGCCATCGGCCATCTGGGGATTTTCATTGTTCGGTAAATCCGTTCAGGCGTAGCCTAGTTATCGCAATATCTTCAAACATGCGATGCATAATTTCGACGTATTTTTTTCCGTAGAATCCGATTCTGCCATTATTTTTGCCATTGGACATAACCTCAAAGCGCTTGAAGCGAACAGTCACTGAAAAATTCAGTTTTTTGCTCCTGGCGCTTCGAGGTTATGTTCTACGATAAAAGCAATGGTACCATCGAATTGTACGGAATAAAATACATTGGGAACATGCATCACACGTCTCAAAATAATGTTCGGTTTACCTTGAATATACAAGGAATATGTCCCTATATAGGGATGCCGTCGGCCGTCTAGGGATTTTCATTGTTCCGTAGAATCCGATACCGCTGTTATTTTTATCGTTGGGCGTAACGCCACAACGCTAGAAGCGAAAAACCTGTTTTTTCAGTGATTCTTGGCTTTTAGCGGATTTCTGTCCAGTCTATGTCCAGTAGGACTTCTCTGATAAACTCTTCGATGCTTCGAAAGGTATTTTTTACTTCATTCTAGAACACCAGAATGCTCGAACTAGTTTTCCTGAATATTTTGTGTCCTAGCGAGATATAAATTTGATAAAACTTACTTTTTCAAACGATTGTTGATGAGTCCTGACGACGGTATTGATCACTACTGGCTATCAATAATTGTTAAAGAGTTTTTTTGTACTTATGGTACGTCAAGAGCAATTTTAATAAATTGGAATCATAGAAATGTGCATTTTATTAATTTCAATTGAATAATGGTCTTCAAGAATTTGTATAATAGCCGAACAATGAAAATCCCTAGACGGCCGACGGCGTCCCTATATAGGGACATATTCCTTGTATATTCAAGGTCAACCGAACATTATTTTGAGACGTGTGATCCATGTTCTCAATGTATTTTTTTCCGTAGAATTCGATGGTACCATTGGTTTTATCGTAGAACATAACCTCGAAGCTCCAGAAGTAAAAAACTGAATTTTTCAGTGACTTTTCGCTTCTAGCGCTTTGAGGTTATGTCCAATGGTAAAAATAATGGCAGAATCGGATTCTACGGAAAAAAATACGTCGAAATCATGTATCGCATGTTTGAAGATATTGCGATATCTAGGCTACGTCTGAACGAATTAACCGAACAATGAAAATCCCTAGACGGCCGATGGCGTCCCTATATATTCCGTGTATATTCAAGGTCAACCGAACATTGTTTTGACACGTGTGATGCATGTTTTCGATGTATTTTTTTCCGCAGAATTTAATGGTTCCATGTTTTTATCATAAACCATAACGTCAAAGCGCTAGGAGCAAAAAACTGGAGTTCTTAGTAGTTTTTATTTTTTTTCAGTACGTTCCACCACTTTAAAAAATCTGAAAAAATTCAGAGAAATTTTTCAGGTGAAAATACATAACATATATTTTTTCCAGCGATGAGTCGGTCGTTGTTTTCGATATATTGAATTTTAAAATTTTCGAACGGCTCTAAAAATTTAAATTTCGCGCCAAAAATATTTTTGATAGTAACAATTTGTAGGTCTTAAAAAACCCTACAAAATAAAAAAAAACTTTTTTCTAGCTCGAAAGCTGACCGAGATATCGTCGAAAAACCTAAAATCACTAGACTGGAGTTTATAGGGACCCTAGTGCGTTTTGGGGACTGAAAATCTAGGGTTCTTACTTATTTTTCCCCTCGAACATTATGGTGCAATTCGTTTCCCGATTGACTCAAAGGCCGATTTGACTATCTTATCCGGCTAGACCCTTTACCAGGAAGGGTTTTTCGGTATAGGTACTAAAAAATATCAAAAAATTGAGGAAATCATTATAACATTTAAATTTGCAAAAAATTATGTCGGTATTATTGGTTGATTAAAAAATTAATATTATTCTTTCAATTTTAATACTAACAGTGAAAATTACATTTTTTTACATACCGTTGGTTGGAAAAACGACAGGGAGTGCGACGTATCGTTTATTTTCATTTTACTTTTCTGACCACTTGGGCAACTTTTAATGGCACAACTTTTTACCATTGTCACAAATTTATCTTGTTTCGCCGCACTGTAATAAATACGTAATACCTCTCTTGGCGATGAGATGACGACGACTGATTTTTACAAAAATATTTATGAACATTGTTACCTATGCGATGCAAGGGAAGAGTGGGAGAAAGGGCCAGAAATTCAGCATACGCGGCTACCCTGGGTCTTGCCTACGTGATCAACACTAGGCATTTACTGCTTAATCCCTTGCAGGGCATGGGTCAGGAGGCATTTTATTACCCAGAAAAAAATACGCGGATTTTGTATGCCGGAACAAGGGTTAAAAATGTCATAAAATTGTACGGGAAAGAAAATTTGTTATAGTACCAAAGGTAGGCCTTGGTAATTGCTAGGGTTTACAGTTTTCAGTTATTTTAACCCTAATAAAACATCTGCAGGACATTCACTTATAAAGAATTGGGGAAATTCTCCGGATTCTACGCGTCGCAGCACCATTACAATCGCAATATTTATATAAATTAACATTGATAATTTACGTTAGTAACATATATGTATAGCAAAAAAATGTCAAAACTTGAAAGAGCGTCACAATTTGTCTTCGAATTCGAAAAATTGATTCCCTCCATATTCTTAGGTTGTACCAATTGAATACGTTAGCAGTTTACCTTTCATTTATGATGCATTTATCAACTACTCTAATCAACATAAATACTTTCATACATTTACTACTTACACTCGGCACACTTCACGTTGTCTACAACCGCTAATTTCACATCACCCCTGATGGAACACTAGCGCCATTCTGGCCGCTTATTGAAACGTTATTTAATGCTTTGAGGTGGACACTTTTTCAGCTTCAAACCCATATGAGTCTGTCCTCCTTACCTCTACCCTCCATAGTCTGTTCTAAGAAGATTCGCGTCGTAATGAAACCGGTAGAAGGCGTTGGCGTAATGTCTGAAATCTTGGGCGGGGAGGATCCAAGTTTGACCATTTTCTTGAGGTTATGTAATAAAAGGAATGAGAAATCTGTTGGACAGACGTTTTTGTACATACCTTGAAGAGTACAAAAAAAAATGGCACAAATAAATAAATTTTACTAAACCTCTGGAAACATGAATGGCTCGAGAAATCACGTTCCATCGATAAAGTAGCAAATGGTTATAACTTTTCCGGTAATAAATCAGCTTTAGTTCGTTAAATTTACGCTGTGACGTCAGCGAGGCTCTAGTAACACCCCCCCCCTCCTCTTACACCAACGGTTAGAAACCATCCGGACCGTGGTGCCCCCTACCGAGATCCCCTACCTACCACTTGCGAATATACCAGCGTGCGGTTTTAGCACTCCGGGAAACATTCAATAAGGTTCCACAAAGTTCCCGGTAGACGGCGACACCTTAAGTACCACATGTGCTCTCTTCTGCTTTTTCATTTATCGGCGCTGAGCTACCCTGCGACTTTATTGTTTATGCTTTGAAGTTTACAAAAAAAAACTGGATTGGAAAATTTTGGAATTTTTTAATTCCAAAATGGCGACGTCAAATAGAAGGTTTGACAAATTTTGTCGGTTTTGGGGGCAAGACTGAGCTACCGCCATTTTCAAAACCAATTCCAATCAAAGCCAGCGTGGGGGTTCACAGTTTCCTCCGTGCGCAACATCTGTCGGTACCAAAGGGACAAAGCACCAGGTTAGGAGTCCCAAGTAACGGCGGGAAGCCGCGCAATTGAAACAATTTGACTCTACTTTCGTTTTATTTAATTTTACCGCAATATGCTACAAATTCCGAATAATTTGGCTGCGACATTTTATCGACCCATTTTGTACCACGAGTATCCCCCCACCCCCCCTCCTCTCCCCTCCTCTCGCACCAACGCCCTGCTCCTCCACCGCTTTCCGGAACATACGGTCTTCCGCTCTCTCTCTCTCTAGGTTCGAGCAGGCGCAGCGAGTCGGTAGTCCACCGCGCACCAGGGGCGCGCATGGAGGGGCGGAGAGGGTCCAGAGGAAGAGGGGAAGTAGCGCGAGTGGGGGAAGCCTCGAAGAGGCGTCGAGTGCCGTGGGTATAAACGGAACGCAAGAATCTATTTATCGCCATCGTTGGTCCCTCGGATCCCGGCTTGGTCGTGTCGGAAACGTTTACCATTCCCTTGCCGAGTATGCGTTCGCTGGGTCCTGCTGGCTCCAGACGTCACCGAAAGCGTTGACGGTGGCTTTGAAGAAACCGTAAGTCACGACGGCCATGAAAATCGTTACAACCACGCGGTGCAGTATCTTCAGCTTGAACATCCTGGCCCTGGCAGCGCCGATTGTGGTCATCGGGTCTTTCAGAATGTACACTCGTAAGCCGCGCCACCCCACGTAGCCCCAGAGGTCGTAGGAGAGGGAGTCTCTCTCGAATGGAAACAGCGCCCGGTCGGCCGTATCGAGTCTCCGCCAGAGCGCGTTGGTCCTCGTCGTCTCGAAGCGCCACGAGTTCGCCATATAAAAGAGCGTCAGCAGCATATACTCCAGTCCCTTCCGGTGCAGCGACAGCGTGCTAGAGGGTGCCACAATGTTAATCGAATTAGATCGACGGCCAACGACCTACGCCGATGGTCCCACTCACCGTCGCTTCTTGCCGTTACACAGGAGCCAAAGGTCCACCAGCAAGGCCGGCAGGAAATGGAAGAAGAAGTCCAATACCCGGAAAACGATCGTGTTGCTGACCGTGTAATGGTTGGGGTACCACACGGCCTTGACCGTCGGATCGGCTAGTATTCGATGGTAGGTGTACATGATCATGTCGTACCACGACGTCAGTTTTCCATGCGATTGGGTGACGTTATAGACCAAAGGTTCGCCGGCGCAACTGGAACCGACAATAAGAGAACCCGCGATCCTTAGGTGCACGGACAATTGCGGGGGACTTGGATCGGCCTACCTGGCATCCGCGTCCCAGGCTGCCGCTATCAAGGCGTTGCTGACGTAGTCCGTCGGTACGGTGTCCATCTTGGTCTCGTGTTTCCCACATGCAACGCGGACTACCCCTAGGCCACCGAGTGCACCCGCCATGTTCATGCCCCCGATGCTGTTCGTCCAACCTCTCAAGGGTTCCCGATAAATGGGTGCGCCTTAGGAAGGAATTTGAAGTTGGTGATTGAGTGCGAAAGAGTGCCGGGCGTCTCCGATCTACGTGGGTCGTCGGCAAACTTACATATCGACGGTCTCACGACACAGGCGGTTAATCGTTTGGACCGTTGACGGACCGCGTCTTCCGCGATGGCCTTCGAGAAGGAGTAGGTGTTCGGGAAGGGCCGGATGATGGCCCGGGTGAACTCCTCCGTGAAACATTCCGGATCCCTCGACGCCAGCTCGCGGGCGTACTCCAGACTGACCGGTGGCTCGTAAAACTCCTCACGGACGGTTCCCTTTAGGTACTGGGAGTAGGCCGTTGACACGTAAAGGAAGCACCGAAGGTTTCGGCACTCCTGGGCGATGTCCATTAGTTCGCAAGTCCCGAGCACGTTCGTCCTGAGAATCTTTCCGAGATTCTCGTTGAACTTGACGTTGGCCGCCAGGTGGATGATCACGTTGGTGTCCTCGATCAGCATGGATCTGTCCCCCGATGAGATCCCCAGACCTTCCGCGCTCATGTCGGCCTCAACGGGGACCACCTTGTCCCTCCAATCCGTCGTCGTGGATTTCATCTCCTCGAAGAACTGAAACGAAACCGCACCTGATCGCGAGTCGCCAACGTCATCGGGACCCCAAACTCGAAAATTCGACATCACAACCGCCCAAATTATAAGTTTCCAAACGTTCCAAAGTTTCTTACGACATCGGCGAAGATCCTCTCCACTCGCTCCTCGACCGTCTTGCCCCGTTTCGGTCTGACCAAGATGTAAAGTTTCCGGATGGGGCAGCTCCTGAGCAGCTTCTCGACCACGCACACCCCTACGCTACCGGTGGGACCGGTCAGTAGGACCACCTTGTCGCGATAAAACTCACGAATCTCGCTCTTGCTCTCGTCGATGACCACCCCGGTTTCCAGGGGATCCTCTATTCGCCGGTAAATGGAGTCCAGTAGCGTTTCGTCCTCCTTCTCCTCAACGCCGCTCCCCGGAGCCGCGCTGAAGTAACCCCTGACGATGTTCCTCGCCTGATCCATCCTTCGACCGGTGTATCGGTACTCCGAATCGGCGCGTAATTGTTACCGGACGCGCTATTTATCTTGGACTAGGCATTATTACTCATTATTACTCAGCGGGCGATTTTCATACAATGCTTCCGTTGCGTAACGCATCTAGCCGCTTCGCGTCTGACTTGCAACTTGCAAATAGCCGCGAATAGTTGCAAAATCGTGATTTTCGTTGGAAAACCAACAGAGTTTGAAAATCACATGTTTACACTCGATGTCGGTACACGAGAATAATTGAAAGTCACGATATGTTATATCCACCGCCGGGACACTTTGACCTCAGATCATTCGCGATACCCGAAGTGGTAAAACGTATGAAAATGATTTCCTGACACGTGTCGCGATATGCATGAGTGCATTTATGGATTTAGACCGTGGATCGGCGTCGCATTAGCTGGCTCTGAGGAAAATTGTTACACGGGCATAGCGCGGCGCATTTGCAATTTGCAAGTCAGGAAGGAAATCGGGGACATTGGTTGTAAAAGAAAACCCCCGAGTGAGTCGCATATTCACGAATTTCCTTGAACTTCGCGGCATCTCATCAACAAGTAGAACGACGACGCCCGATGCCTCTTCCTCTTCCTTTTTTCCCATTTTTCTACGCGAGAGCATCGAGGGAGCAACATGTGAGCATGCGAGGAGGAAAAAAGACGCTGGTCTTTTTTTTTTTTTTTCAAAAGCGCCTGCGCTTCCTTCCGCGTCCCATTCAGCCGAAATAAAGGCAGTAAGGTGACGACGACCAGCCGCCACGGGCGGATACACACTCTCTCGCGCTGGTCCAGGAGCATCGGCGGCAGCGCAGGGAAGAATTTCCTTGGGTTTCTTCGCGCGTGAAATCTCCAAAAGGGATATGTCCCGCAGCGGCTTGACCTTCTTCCGGCTCGGAATCATGCTGGTTTTTTTCGAAACCGGTACGTTTTGAAAAGAAACTGCACATACCCCGACGCGCCAGAGCGGGTGATTCGATTCCGTTCCGGCATTGATTCGTCGAAATTGGGGCATTAATAAGCACAAATATCGAATTCGCATAAAATTGGAAAGTTTCAATTTTTTTAAACATTTTTTTTCCGGTACCAATCGACCATCGTCTTTTTCGTCAAAAGGGAATACGAGAAACCGTCGCGAAATCGAGAAAAAAAAACTGCCGGGAATTTCCGGGCAACTCGAAATTCAAAATTGACGCGATATCCCGGTATAATTCGTGATTTGGAACCTTTTTTACCCTTTGCGCTTTTTCTCTAGACCCAACCGTTCGGAAGATACGGGCGGTTAAAGGTGGAACGCGACACTAGCGTTCCCGAGCGTGACGTCACTGCACAAACACGATCCAATATTTAACCGCTGATATCTCGAAAACTATCGGAGATTTAAAAAAAGTGTTTAGACAAAAGATTTTCGAATTCCGAAGAACTATCCTTCCCATTCCACGAAATTGCGATATTGATGAAAATAATAATTCATGACGGGATTCGCGAGACTTCGTGATTTAGAAACTTTTTTATTCTTTGCGATTTTTTTCCGAACCCAACCGTTCAGGAGATACGAGCGGTTAAAGATGGAACTCGACACGAGCGCCTCTAGTCATGACGTCACTGCACAAACGGGATCTAATATTCAACCGCGGATATCTCGGGAACGATTGGGGATGGAGAAAAACTGTTTAGACAAAAAATGTTTGGTTTTTGATCGGCTATCGATTTTCACGAATTTCGTGTTACGAATTTCTTTGGTTCCAAGATTTTTCAAATTTTTTCCCCATGCATATCTTTTCTTCTGCTTCAGCTTTCGGTGACGAACAGGAATACAAACTTACGAAGTACCTGCTCCGAGGATACGATTCGGGGATTCGCCCGGCGCTGAATTCGACCCAACCACTCGTGGTCGTCTTCGGGTTGGCGTTGCATCACATCATCGACGTGGTGAGTGAGGTCCAATTTCGACTGAAAATCCAATCCAATCCAATTTGCGAGCAATCAAATTAATCAGACAGCGGGTCTCGATTCGCTAATGAAAGTGACACGACAAACGGAACAAAGGCGTCGCCGCGTCCTTTGTTCCTCGGAGTAATTACTAATTGGTTCAAGAAAGTTCATGGTCGCAAATAGAGGTTTCGTCGACGGAAAAAAATAGTTGACGAAAAACTGAACATTTTTTGTCGAAGAACTTTTTTTCCATCACCGACGGTTGCCGAGATACGAGCGGTCGATTATCGAATCCCGTTTGTGCAGTGACGTCACGACTAGAGGCGCTAGCGTCGCGTCTCAGCTTCGGCCGCCCGTATCTCCCGAACGGTTGGGACTAGAAAAAAATTGCAATGAGCAAAAAAGGTTGCGAATGACGAAACCCACCGGAATCTCGTGTCATTTTTGAATTCCAGGACGAGAAAAATCAGATCCTGACGACCAACTGCTGGGTCACCCAGGCTTGGACCGACCACCACTTGAAGTGGAACGCGTCCGAGTTCGCCGGCATACGGGTCATTCGCGTGCCTTACAATCGCGTTTGGAGGCCGGACATCATTCTTTACAATAAGTAACGAAACCCACAGTCAACGACTGTACTCGCGTAGTGCGAATATTGACGTGGATTCGTGATTTTCAGCGCCGACCCCCAATACGGCTCCTCCGTGATCAACACCAACGTCATAGTGCGCAACACCGGGGAGGTCGTGTGGCTCAGTCACGGCATCTTCCGGAGCAGCTGCGACATCGACGTGGAGTTCTTCCCGTTCGATGAGCAGAGGTGCATCCTGAAGTGGGCCTCCTGGACCTACGACGGATACCAGGTGAGCCCTGGACCGAGGACCGCGAAAAAAGGTCGCCAGCTCCAATAGTTGACCCAACGGAGACGCGGCACCCGGACAAAATTACGGGTCTCGAAAAACCGGATATCTTTTGTCCAAGAACTTTATTTCTATCTCCGACAGTTCCCGAGATATTCGCGGTTGATTGTTACGCCTCGTTTGTGCAGTGACGTCACTAGTAGAGGCGCTGGCGTCGCATCTCACCTTCAACCGCCGATATCTCGCGAACGGTTGGGTCTAGAAAAAAATCGCAAAGAGAAAAAAAGTCGCAAATCGCGAATCCTACCGGGCCCACGGGTCGATTTCGAATTTCGACTTGGCCCGAAACTTCTGGTGTCCGTCTCTTGCAGCTCGAGCTGAAACACCAGAGCGCCCGTGGCGATATCAGCAACTACAAGGCCAACGGCGAGTTCGACCTCGTGAACTTCCGGGCCAAGCGCAACGTCGAATACTACTCGTGCTGCCCGGAGCCCTACCCGGACATAACCTATGAGATTCGGTTGCGCAGGCGCCCCCTCTTCTACGTCTTCAACCTCATCCTACCGTGCATCCTCATCAACGGGATCGGTAAGGCGCTTCCCCTCCTCCCCCTCCGAGACAGAAAGAGTGGGAGGGAGAGTCGGTAGGACCCGAATATCCGCCATTTTGTCTCTCGGCAGCGCTACTGGTCTTCTACGTGCCCCCGGAGTCCGGCGAGAAGGTCACCCTGGGCATCTCGGCGCTGCTGTCGATGACCGTCTTCCTCATGACCATCCGCGAGACCCTCCCGCCCACGGAGAAGACGCCCCTGATCAGTGAGTCCCCGTCGTGACGTTCGTGACGTTGCACTCGCAACGTCACCTCACATTTCTACTGCGCATGCATGATACGTGGATGCAGCGAAAATTGTGTCATGTCACGTTTTGACTTTGCTCACGTTGACGCAACGAAAAATGCGTCACGTCACGTTTTGACTTTGCTCACGTTGACGCAACGAAAATTGCGTCACGTCACGATTTGACTTCGCTTACGTTGACGCAACGAAAATTACGTCACGTCACGATTTGACTTCGCTTACGTTGATGCAACGAAAAATGCGTCACGTCGCGTTTTGACTTTGCTCACGTTGACGCAACGAAAATTGCGTCACGTCACGATTTGACTTTGCTTACGTTGACGCAACGAAAATTACGTCACGTGACGATTTGACTTCGCTTACGTTGATTCAACGAAAAATGCGTCACGTCACGTTTTGACTTTGCTTACGTTGACGCAACGAAAATTGCGTCACGTCACGATTTGATCTCGCTTACGTTGATGCAACGAAAAATGCGTCACGCACTAGCGCGCGTGCGCACTAATATTCGGCCCTCTCCCCCTCTTCTCTTCTCTAGGTCTCTACTATGGCGTCAGCATATGCTTGGTGTCGTTCGCCTCCGGCTTGGCGGTGGTCACGTTGAACCTCCATCACCGCGGGATCCGCGGGAAACGCGTGCCCGGGATCGTCAAGTCTCTGGTGCTGGAAAAGCTCGCCAGGATCGTGTTCCTGAACCTCCAGAAGGTAAATTCCAGAAATATTGGAAATCTGGTGAAAGGTTCGAGTAGAATTCGTGATTTAGAAACTTTTTTATTCTTTACAATTTTTCTCTACACCCATCCGATTCGGAGATAAACGCGTTCAAAGCTGGAACTCTACGCTAGCGCCTTTAGTTATGACGTCACTGCACAAACGAGGTCGAATATTTAACCGCTGATATCTCGAAAACTATCGGAGATAAAAAAAAAGTGTTTGGACAAAAGAGGTTTCCGATGAACTATCTTTTCCATTCGATGAAATTGCGATATTGATGATAATAATAATTCATGCCGGGATTCGCGAGAATTCGTGATTTGGAAAGTTTTTTATTCTTTGCGATTTTTTCCCAAACCCAACCGTTTAGGAGATACGAGTGGTTAAAGGTGGAACACGACACCAGCGCCTCTAGCCGTGACGTTACTGCACAAACGGGATCTAATATTCAACCGCGGATATCTCGGGATCTATTGGAGATAGAGAAAAACTTTTTGGACAAAAAATTCTTAGTTTCTCACGAGCTACATTTTCTCGTTGCTCGAATTTCGATTGGAGTGACAATAATACAAAAAATTCGCTCCAGGTCAAGGAGGATTCCCCCAAACGCCGGGACTGCCCCGTTCACTGTAAATACCTTTCCCCCCAAGACGACGCGTCCCCGAGGCACCTTGGCTGCCGGAGGCACGGCCGAAGCGCCGAGGGTAAAAAGGACGCGGAGCTGGAGGAGCACTGGTCGCGCATCCTGCGGCGCGTCCACGACACCATTGAGCGGAACGAGATGCGCCTGCAGGAACAGGCGCGCCGCGACAAGGCGGAGCTCGAGTGGAAGCAGGTGGCGCTCGTGAGCGACCGCACGCTTCTCTTCATCTTCTTCGTGACCACGATCGTCAGCACGACGGTCATACTCTGCGGCTCGCCCCCCACTTCGAAGGCGGACACCGAAAATTAGGGGCGGGCGGATGCGCGCGCCGATCCGGGGAATTAGCGAATTAGCGAGCAGCGTGGCCCGCCTATTACCTCCTCCCTTCACACTTACGTGACGTCACACTTATCCGACGATTTCAACGAATTGTCGGATTTCGGGACAATTGCGAGATTCCAAAAAGAGTCGATTCCCCGAAAGCTGTCACATTCCAAAAATATGTCACTTTCCCGAAAAATGTCAATTGCAATGAAAACTGTAAATTTTTCGAAAACTGTCAATTTCATAAAAACTGACAATTTCAAAAAATCGATTTCTTAAAAACTTATTTTTTCGAATAATTAATTTCCTCCCCAAAAAACTGCCATTTTCTCAAAAACCGATTATTTAAAAAAAACTGTCATTTTTCTAAAACCTGACATTTAAAAAAATAGTGAATTTTCGAAAAAACGAAAATTGTTTAATTTTGAAAAATAGAATTATCACCAGTCGAGAACTTCCCTTCACGATTCCGATCTTACCGACCGGTATTGCGTTTATCTTTTACCGGTACGACGGATTTCTTCATGCGCATTTTTTTTATCTAACAACAACGATTAGTAACAATGTACACGTATAGATGGCACTGAATACATCCTCCGTTTTATCTCGTGATCCCGACGTCACCTCTCGGTTTACATTGGATACAGGACCTTGTAGGGGTTGAGGATACCGTTGGGGTCCATCAACCGTTTGAGCTGCTGCATCAGGTGGATCTCCGATGGAGTCTTGCTGTAGCTCAGGTAGGCGGCCTTTTTGAAGCCGATCCCGTGCTCAGCGCTCACGCTCCCATGGACTTTCGACACGTACTCGTAGATGAACGGCTCCAGCTGCGCCGTGATTTCCGGCTCGTATTGCTTCGCGCACACTTGGAGGTGCAGGTTGCCGTCGCCTGGAAGCAAGAGCATTGACAGTTTTGCAATTTTTGGGATTTGACAGTTTTCGAGCAATTGACAGTTTTGGAGGGATGTCTGTTTTCGGGAAATCGGCAACGTTCAACAATTTGACACTTCGCGAAGTTGACAATGCCGGTGATATTGACAGTTTTCGAGAATTTGACAACTGTGAAGAATTTGACAGCTGTCAAGAATTTGACACGTTTCGGGAAATCGACAATGTTGGTAAAATTGACAGTTTTGGAGGGATTTGACAGTTTGCGAGAAATTGACAGCTGTCAAGAATTTGACACGTTTTGGGAAATCGACAATGTTGGTAAAATTGACAGTTTTGGAGGGATTTGACAGTCTGCGAGAAATTGACAGCTGTCAAGAATTTGACACGTTTCGGGAAATAGACAATGTTGATGGAATTGACGTTTTTCGAGAATTTGACAGTGTTGGAGGGATTTGACAGTCTGCGAGTAATTGACAGCTGTCAACAATTTGACACGTTTCGGGAAATTGACAATGTTGGCGAAATTGACAGTTTTCGAGAATTTGACAGATTTGAAGTGAATTGACAGACTCCGAGAAATTGACAGCTGTCAAAAATTTGACACATTTCGGGAAGCTGACAATGTAGGGGAAATTGACAGTTTACGAGAACTTGACAGTTTTGGAGGAATTTGACAGTCTGTCGGAAATTGACAACTTTTACGGATTTGACACTTTTCGAGAAATTGTTAGTTTCGGGGAATTGACAGTTTTCTGAAAATTGACAGTTTTAATGGACTTGGCAGTTTTCCGGAAATTGACAATTGACCACTCACCCAAGTGTCCGAACCCATTGACATGGACGACACTGGGATGTTTGACCCGATCGCGAACCACCTCCACGATTTCGTAGAACTTTTCCAGCGGCAGCGAGACGTCATACTTGTAGAGGTATCCGTCGAGCAACAGCGCCTCTGCCAAACGTTCCCTAACTTGCCACATGTGCTGCACAAAAAGAAAGAAAAGCATGAATTGCGATAGAAATAAAGTCCTCGATAAAGAAGAATTTGCGTTTATCATTCGATATAGCCCCCCCCCCCCTCTCCATTGTTATGGCTACGATCTATTCCCCTCCCTCGAATTGCTACGAGCGCCCTCTCACATTGATCTTGGACGGCTCGGAGGACATGGTGCCGTCGTTGATGATGCCCTTGTCCATCGCAACCTCCAGGAACTTGGTGAGCTTTTCCTCGTCGTGAGCAGCGTTACTACCGGAAGTCTCCACTATGACGTAGAACTTGTGAGCGGCGCTCGTATCACCCGAAGACGCCAAGGGATCCTTGAGCCCGAGGTTTCTGGTGCTGCACTCGAGGGCGACCCAATCGATGACCTCGCAAGCGGACATGACCTCACCCAGCTCCTTCTGCGCCAGATGGAAGGTCTTGAGGACCTTTTCGAAACTGTCGGTTCCTGGAAGGAGTCACTCTTAGTAACTGGAAGCGAATGCGGCAGGTCAGGTATTGGACCCCAGTGAACGCACCTAAATACGCCAGGTGCACGGCTTTCGGGAGCGTCGGACACTTGATGGAGACCTTGGTCACCACACCCAGGGTGCCCTCTGATCCGATGAACAGGTGCTTCAGGTGATAGCCGGTGTTGTTCTTCTTCAGAGTGTTCAGGCAGTTGATCACCTCTCCGTCGGCCTTTACCTGAAACGTGGAGTGTTAAAATTGAGGGGACACGCCCACTAATAGTATAGGAACGCCCCCCTAGCCGGACTTTCGGAATAGGCACGCCTAAAAGGCGGAGCTATTGCCTTGGAAACGGTTCCGAAAGAATAGACACACCCATTGGACAATCCTAATTGAACAAACTCTAATACTGGGCGGTCTTAATTTAGTAGACGCCCACAGGGCGGTCCAACTACTTTAGATACGCCCAATGGGCGGTTCCATCGCGTTAGACGCAACTAGTGGGCGGTTCTAATGAAACCGGCACGGCCAAAACGTACCGCCTCGAGTCCCAGGATGGTCCCGTGCAAATTTCCGTAGCGCAGCAACCTGAGCCCACCGGCATTGGTCGAAACGTTGCCGCCTATTAAGCAACTGCCCTTGGCGCCCAGGTCCAGTGGCATCATCAAGCCGTGCTGCTTCAGCTGCGTGTCGAGGTTCTCCAAAATACAGCCCGCCTGGCACACCAACGTGCCTGAAATCATCGATCACCTTGTACCGCTACGTCGACAGGCGCGTGACGCAAAATCGAGACATACCGGCCAGCTCGTCGATCTCGATAACCTGGTTCATGAGCCTCATCGACAGGACGACCTCGTCAAAAATCGGGTTACTACCGCCCACCATCCCAGTATTGCCGCTCTGCGGGCACACGGCTATGCGATTGTCGTTACAGTAACGTAGAATAGCCGACACCTCCTCGGTAGTCTTCGGCTTCACCACCAGTCGACTCGCGCCTGTAATTGGTGAGAAACTGGAGAATAGGAAGGAGGAACACGCCTATTAGGCGGTTTCAGTGTGACAGACGCGCGCAGTGGGCGGTCACAATGAAATAGGCACGCCCACTGGGCGCTACTAATAAAAGTAACACGCCTACTGGGTGGTTCCAAAATAATAGCCGCGCCTAATGGGCGTCGCTGAATTTCAGCACGCCCACTGGGTGGTATCAATGAAATAGCCACGCCCGTTAGGCGGTTCAAATTGACGATACGCCCACTAAGCGGTCTTTGCGGAAAAGTCCCGCTCATTGGGCGATTCAAAAAGAACAGCCCCGCCCATTGAATGGTTCCAATGGGTAGCTAAAGCCCTTCTCTTCGTACCCCGCACTGTTTTTATCCAATCGATGTTGTAACTGTCGCATTCATCCGCATCGGTGATGATCCTGCTAGAGCCCAGTAAATCCTCGAAAAACTTAACGTTGTTTTCCGTGAGAGTGGCGAACGGTAGGCGGTCCACCTTATACCGCTCGGACGTCAAAACGGGTCTCCCCGCCGATCCAGCGGCCATGCCGCGGGATTGCTCCCAGTTTGCCGACATCATTCTGCCGCAATTACGCGACGCTCCTCGAAGGTGGGTTCGGAGGAGGACCGATAAGGCGCTGTAAGATTTTTACAATTATTTTGAAAATTCGCGCGCAATTCAAAATTTTCAAAAAAAAATCAAAATTTTTGTAAGATCCAAAATTTCTCAAACATCTAAAAATTTTTGAGAATAAAAATTTTCAAAAAATTG
The DNA here is from genome assembly GCA_949825005.1 of Gasteruption jaculator. Lineage (NCBI taxonomy): Eukaryota > Metazoa > Arthropoda > Insecta > Hymenoptera > Gasteruptiidae > Gasteruption > Gasteruption jaculator. Next base: position 19,306,049 of record OX463764.1, on the reverse strand, counting down.
AAAACTGCAAAAAATCTACATTTTCCAGGAAACCTAAAATTCCTCTTTTATCTAAATTTCCAAATAATTCAAAACTTCCGAGCAGCCGGAAATTTCGCACAATTTTGAAAATTTCTCTCCCTTCTCCTCCCCACCACTACCAACATCTAAAGAACAACGACCGGTTATCGACTGATCTCTCTTCCCGGGAAATGTCGCGCTCTAGCGGCGGAAACTCGGACCGTCCAGTTCGACGTCGTGTAGCAACACCGAACGCCAGACGTGACGTAAATTCCACCCAGCTGATCCGACCAATGGTGGCCTCTGTAACTCTCAGACGCCACCGATCGCCGTGACCTTGGCTCTCGGTCTCGTGACGTCACTGCGCAACTACGACGACGCATTTACACGGAAACGCATATTCCAATTCGGCGTTTGACCGGAGCGCGTCGGCCCGATTTTCGCACGGATTCGTCCGTTTCCGCACGAATTCGTGCAAAGTCGTAGGATTTCGTACGATTCCGTGCACTTCCGTGCGGAATTGCGCAGGATCGCGATAGGCCGAATAAAAGGAGGTGGAGGTGGAGAAGAAAAACAACGTACGCTCTCGGTGCGAAGACCATGTCGCTCGAAGTGAGTCGGTAGTCTCGTAGGTTAGGTTCTCGTAAGGTCACCAGAGGTCGCGGTCCCTTTTTTTCGTGGATCGATGGCGACCGCAAAGAACAGCGACGGCAACACCGACGTAGGGAAACCCGCGCGAGCTTTAGTACTACTGTCGCGTCGACGGGTGGCGGGAGAATCGCCGCTACTCCATTCGACTCTCGGCTGCCAGGCTCACGGCTCTTCTCTCTTACCGCTCGCGAGACGACGAGTGGGAAGTGGGATACCTTGCACGCACGCAGTACTAATGGACGGGTGGATGGGATGTTATTGCGATTTGCGAATGGAGAGTCGATTTGGGCTTCCCTCGACCCCCTCTTCCATGCTTCTTGCATGTATTGATACTTGATAGTAAGCCTTTGATGAAATATGGATATACGTATGTGTGTGTGTGTGTGTGTGTGTGTTACAAATACTATATTTGTAGCTATAAATAGATGCTTTATGAATATGTTTATCATGTATACGAATACACACACACACATACACATACTTTTTTATTCTGTATAAATTTGTATATAAATTTACAAATAATTAAAAAATATATTTAAAAAATTGGTATATTTATTTTCTTTTTTTAACTTTTAATAATTTTCCATACAGGGTGAGATTAAGTATTGGGAATTTCAAGGTCCATTCCTTCTGTTTTTGTCATTCTCTCATTTTCTCTCTTTCTCTTTTCCTGAAAAACCGTAAACTTCCATAACGCAACCAAACCAAGTGTGTTTACTGCCTCTGACGACAACTGTGGCTGATTAGGGGAGATGGATACGCATGCATATGCGTATGTAGATACTACGTACATGCGCATGTGTGTGTGTATGTGTATGTACTACGTATGAGAGCGCTAGCAACCGTGGGAGTGTGTGAATGTGAATGGGAAGTACATATTTGAACTTCGAGGAATTTCGGGTTTTCTTATTTTGGAGATTCAAGCAATTTTTTGGTTTTCGTATTTTCGGAAATTTGGGGGTTTTTTCTTTGAGAATTTTATAATTTTGGAATTTTCAAAAAAAAAAAGAAATTAATTGTGTAGTTTCGGATTACCGAAAAATTTCGTAAAAATGGAGGATTTTTCTGAAACTCGAATTTTCGGGGGATTTTGGAATTTTCATTTTTTAAGGATTTTCACAATCGTGGAGATCCTCAAGATTTTGAAATTTTATGAACTTTTCCGAACTTTTATTTTTCAAAAAATTTGAGTTTTCTCGAAAATTTCAAAATTTTCGAATTTTCGAAAAAAAATTTGGAGGTTCGGAAAATATCGGAATTTCGAATTTTTGAGACACTTGGTAATTTTGAAGTTTCCAAGAATGTTGTAATTTTAGGAAATTTCCGGAATTTTTATTTTTCCAAAAATTTGAGTGTTGTCGAAAATTTCATAATTTTCGAAAAACAATTTGGAGTTTCGGAAAATATTCGAAATTCGAATTCTTAACACTTGGTATTTTTGAAGATTCCACAAATTTTGTAATTTTAGGAAAGTTCGGAAATGTTTAATATTCGAAAAATTTGAGTTTTCTTGCATAATTTTCTTGCATAATTTTCGAAATTTCGAAAAAAATTTGGTTTCCAAAAATACTGGAATTTCGAATTTTTGAGACACTTCGTAATTTTGAAGATTCCACAAATTCTGCAATTTGGAGTTTTCGAAAAAAATGTTCGACTTCGAAAATTCGAATTTTCGGAAAATTTTGGAATTTTCGAGTTTTCGGGATATTCCTTCACTTTCGGAGCATTCGTCGGCGAGTCCGTTCAATTGTTGGCAGACTTGACCTCCCTAGATGCCCTTTTCGCCCTGACTTTCGTTGTGGTACGGGATCAAGAGTCAGGGTGCGATAAGCCGCCGAATACAAGAGCGTCGTGTCTCTTTATCTTCATCTTTTGCTTCCTCTATTCGTATTTCAAGGAATTGAGAAAATTTCAAGCATTTTCGGGTTCTTGGAAATTCCGATTTTTCGCGATTTCTCGATTTTTCAGAGAACATCAAAAATGTTGGGAATCGTTTTTTTAATTTTCTGGAATTTCAAGGTCAGGATGAAATTCCAATACAATTTCGGGGAACTTACCTCTTTTTTTCGCTCTCTCGCTCTTGCTTTCACCCAATCAGATACTCTCCAAGGACTGACTGCGATAGGAACGACCCTCGGGGCTTCTTATCTCTTAGCCCGCTTATCGGTATCGCTATCGGCATCAAGAGAAACGTACATTTGCTTATACGCACCACACACGTACAAGTATTTATACAAAACCTACGTACGTATATGTTACCTGCATACGAATTACCTGGGTAACTGGGTCAATGCAACGTAATTGCATTGCGGCGTAAATACGTGCTACGTCAACTTCGTTAATTACGTAACTGCGTTGCTACGTTAATAACGTAACTACGTTGCTACGTTAATAACGTAACTACGTAACTACGTTACTACGTTAACTACGTTACTACGTTACTACGTTAACTACGTTAACTACGTTGCTACGTTAATAACGTAACTACGTTGCTACGTTAATAACGTAACTACGTTGCCACGTTAATAATATAACTACGTAGCTACGTGATTATGTTGCCACGTTAATTAGAATTATTACGTTGCTATGTTAACAACGTTAACTACGTTACTACGTTAACTACGTTACTACGTTAACTACGTTACTACGTTACTACGTTAACTACGTTACTACGTTAATACATTAACTACGTTACTACGTTAATAACGTAACTACGTTGCTACGTTAATAACGTAATTACGTCGCTACGTTCATAATTTAAACTACGTTGCAACGCAAGTAATTTAAACTACGTTACCACGTTAACTACGTTGCTACGTTAATTAGGCTAATTACGTTGCTACGTTAATTAGGTTAATTACGTTGCTACGTTAATTAGGTTAATTACGTTGCTACGTTAATTAGGTTAATTACGTTACTACGTTAATTAGGTTAATTACGTTACTACGTTAATAACGGAACTACGTTGCCACGTTAACAACGTAATTACGTTTCTACGTTAATAAATTAAACTACGTTGTAACGTAAGTATTGTTAACTACGTTACTACGTTAACTACGTTACTACATTAACTACGTTACTACGTTAACTACGTTACTACATTAACTACGTTACTACGTTAACTACGTTACTACGTTAACTACGTTACTACGTTAACTACGTTACTATGTTAACTACGTTACTACGTTAATAACGTAACTACGTTGCTACGTTAACTACGTTGCTACGTTAACTACGTTACTATGTTAACTACGTTACTACGTTAATAACGTAACTACGTTGCTACGTTAATAACGTAACTACGTTGCTACGTTAATAACGTAAACTACGTTGCTACGTCAATAACTTTAACTACGTTACTACGTTAAACATTTTAACTTCGTGACTACGTTAATAACGGAATTACGTTGCTACGTTAGTAATGCTAACTACGTTAGTAATATTAACTACGTTACTACGTTAATAACGTAACTACGTCGCTACGTTAATAATTTAAACTACGTTGCAACGCAAGTAATGTAAACTATGTTACCACGTTAACTACATTGCTACGTTAATTAGGTTAATTATGTTGCTACGTTAATAACGTAATTACGTTGCTACGTTAATAATTTAAACTACGTTGCAACGTAAGTAATGTTAACTACGTTACCACGTTAATTACGTTGCTACGTTAACCTAACCTAAAGTAAAAAGATGATAAATGGGCAGGAAAATTTACACGTATCGAATGCAGCAGATTTTTATACTCGAAAACTATCAACTTTCAGAAAAAATTGACAAGTATAAAAAAAGCTTAGAATTATCAAAGGAACACACTAGTAGTTTTTTAAAATAATTTTCTGTGAATTTAATAAAATTTATAAAAATTTTGAGTTAAAAAATTTGTTTAAATGCGTCGAAAAAATCTGAAAAAATTCTGGGGCATTCTTTGACAAACTCTAAGCACTTTTTATTCTTAAAATTTTTCTCGAAAAATTAATAGTTTATTGGTTAAAGCGTCCGACAGATATTGAGTAAAATTTTTCACTTTGGACGCCATTTTGGATCACTCAGGTGAGGCTAAAAACATTTGTCAATACATATTTTTAAAGTTCGGACATCGCGTCCCCTATCTACACTGGTTTCAAGATAATTCCATAACGGCAGGTTGCCAAAGAATTCAATTATAGAAAATTTTTTTTTATTTTTTCAACGTTTTTTACCATTCAACTCCATTTTAGAGTACTCAAAATTTTTTTTTTCAATTTTCAATGACGCCATCTGAAAGAGCATTAAAAAAACTATAAATTCCATGTTTTGCTTTTTTTCTTAATCGAATTGTATCCGTACGGTAAGCTCAAAAGTAGTGGTCTGCAGAGTGGCCTTTCGGACGTTAATGGGTTAATTATGTTAATTAGGTTGCTACGTTACTTATGTTAACTACATTGGTACGTTAATAATGTTAACTACGTTACTACGCTACTACGTTAACTACGTTAACTACGTTACTACGTTAATTACGTTACTACGTTACTACGTTACCACGCTATGTTAACTACGTTAACTACGTTACTACGTTAACTACGTTACTACGTTAACTACGTTACTACGTTACTACGTTAATTACGTTACTACGTTACTACGTTACCACGCTATGTTAACTACGTTAACTATGTTACCACGCTACGTTAACTACGTTACTACGTTAACTACGTTACTACGTTAACTACGTTACTACGTTAACTACGTTACTACGTTACCACGCTAACTATGTTATTACATTGGTGACGTAACTACGTTACCACGTTACCACGCTAACTATGTTATTACATTGATGACGTAACTACGTTACCACGTTACCACGCTAACTATGTTATTACATTGATGACGTAACTACGTTGCTACGTTAATAACGTTAACTACGACGTTTCTACGTTAGGGTCGTAGTCTGGTAACTGGCACCTTTTTTAACGCATTCTTCGGAAATTTTTTTTAGGGTAATATAATATTTAATCGGCTTCATTTTTTAATATATTATTAATGGTATCTAAGAGTGTACGAAAAAAAATTTCTTTTTTCTTTTTTAATTTATTGTTATAATTTTGTAGCACTGAAGTGAGCGTCTCAAAAAAAAAGTAGATGGCTGGCTGCGGTGATTTCGTCTCTTGAGGATATCTGAAAGAAAAAAATCATGCAGATTAATGTTCTGTAAGTTTGTCATTCCGGTTGGAACTAGGATTAAACAATTTTGTTGAGAAATAACAAAATGGTGGACTTCGAAAAAAAAAATTGACTTTTTTTAGTGGAAATCGGACTGTGAAATGGAAAGTTAGGGACGAAAAAAAAAAGATCCTAGAATCCGCGAGAGCTATTGATGAGTGGAGTAACATATCCAAATTTCAGCCCAATCGGTTGAATTTTTTTTTTCTTTTTTAATTTATTGTTATAATTTTGTAGCACTGAAGTGAGCGTATCAAAAAAAAAAGTAGACGGCTGGCCGCGGTGATTTCGCCTCTTGAGGATATCTGAAAGAAAAAAATGATAAAGATTATTGTTCCGTAAGCTTGTCCTTCCGGTTGGAACTAGGATTAAACAATTTTGTTGAGAAATAACAAAATGGTGGACTTCGAAAAAAAAATTGACTTTTTTTAGTGGAAATCGGACTGTGAAATGGAAAGTTAGGGACGAAAAAAAAAAGATCCTAGAATCCGTGAGAGCTATTGATGAGTAGAATAACATATCCAAATTTCAGGCCAATCGATTGAACAGAAAATTTTGTATTACCCGGGCCGACCGTAAAAACGTATAATAAAGCTTCAACTTCTTCATAGGCCTCATTGTTAGTGCCATTAGCTGACCCAGCAGCCGATCCAAAACATGGTACAGACGCGGGTGGCGATTGGAAACGTAAACATTGTCTCAATTGTCCATTCGTCAGCATGACTCGACTGATTTTCCTCCAAGGCATGATTCGGTTATTCAACATCACCCAGCGCGATGACTTATGAGGCATGTTTCCCTTTATCTCGCCAAGTAGTAAATACTAGTTGATAGGAAAGCGCAGTGGGGGTAGAAGGGAAAAAAGTGGAAATCACCAACGGGAAGTATGGAAATCCTATAAAACCAATTGAGTCTCAGTCGGGCGGCATTAGACACCCGGACGTTAGACGGACTACGGATAGAGAGACATGACGCTTAGCGCCCCGTCACCCTCCAAGCTGCTGCTGCTGCTGCTGCCGCTGTTGCTCCTGCTGTCGCACGGAGCGGATCCGGCGCGAGGCTGGCAAGTCACGTGGAGCCACAACCTCGGGGAATTTTTGCAACGAGCCAGCGGCGCCGCGCAGCATCTGTCGCCGGTCTTGGGGGTCGAGCGGATTCTCAACGCGGGAGCGAAGGATGCCGTCGTTGAGACGAGGAACGACTCGAGCAGCTCCAGCTCCAGCGGGATAACGTGCGCCGAGCAACTGGTGCGGTACTCCGAGGGTATCCTCAAGAGGGAGCCATGGGCGCTAAGGAGTAAGGGTGTTTTCCAACACGCGGTGGATTGAGCGATTGGTTTGGGAATCGATCGAGCATCGATTTGGGATTATTGGTGATTGAGTGATTGGGGATTGATTGATTGAGAATTGATCGGGGATCGATTCATGATTGGTGATTGAGTGACTTGGGATTGATTGGTTGAGGATTGATCGGGGATCGATTCAGGATTGGCGATTGAGCGATCAATCCCTGAGGATTCATTGATAATTGAGTGATTGATTGGTTCATTGATTAATCGAGGATTGATCGGCGATCAATTTAGGATTGGTGATTGAGTGATTGATTGATTGATTGAATGGTTGTTTGATTGGTTGAGGATTCGTTTAGGATTGGTGATATAGTGATTGGGGATTGATTGATTGAGGATTTATTTAGAATTGGGAATTGATTGATTGACGATTCAGCGGGGTACAATTTAGGATTGGCGATTGAGTGATTAATTGATTGTTTGATTGATCGATTGTTTGACTGATTGAGGATTTATTTAGGATTGGTGACTGAGTGATTGGGGATTGAGGATTCACTTAGGATTGACGATTGAATGATTGAATGATTGATTGATTGATTGATTGAGGATTCATTTAGGATTGGCGATTGAGTGATCGGGGATTGATTGATTAAGGATTAATCGGGGATCAATTTAGGATTGGTGATTGATTGAGTGATTGAGTGATTGATTGATTGAGGATTCATTTAAAATTGGTGATTGATTGATTGAGGATTCATTTAAGATTGGTGATTGAGGATTGATTAATTGAGGATTTATTTACGATTGGTGATCGAGTGATTGGGGATTGATTGATTGAGAATTGATCGGGAATTGAATTAGGATTGGCGATTGAGTAATTGATTGATTGATTGAAGATTGACAGAGTGACCGATTGATTGAATATTGATGGAGGATTGATCGATTGATCGATCGGATTGTTCCGATTCGGCCGATCGACCGACGGACACTGATCCCACGTTAACCACTTTTCAGTGTTGGACGCGTCGTCGAAGCCACAATCCGGGCTGATGACGGGCAACATCCGGAACCTGGGGATGTATGATGAGTGCGTGGAGGCTCGCTCGACGGGCACCGGGATGGAGATCCGCGGGCGGCACTGCATGTACTACATAGCGGCCGCGGGCTCCACGCTGCCCCTGGAGCTGATCTACTCGGTCTGCCTTCCCGCCGCCTGCAACGCCGACGACCTCAACGCGATCCTCAATCGGACCGTCAACGACTTGGACATACTCAAGAGCCTGGGCAAGATCAACGGCATCACCGTGACGTGCTCCCGATTGCGCACGGAACCGTTGCCGCGCGGAACCATCGTGACCCTGTGAGTCTCCAGCCACTCCTAATCAACCCCAATCGCGTTTGGGTGAATACTCGAATTACTTCGGTTTCCAACCACTTCGAACTGGTTTCTAACCAATTCGAACTGGTTTCAAACCGGTACAAACCACTTTGGTACCAACTTCGAACCATTTGGAACCGGTTTTAAATAACTTTCGAATTATTTGGAATCGGTTTTGAACTTATTCGTTTCATTTTCTTCAAACATTTTCGAGCCATTTGGAGCCGGTTTTGAATCACTTCTAACCGGTTTCGAACAATTTTGAATCGGTTTCTAACCACTTCGAACTGGTTTCTAACCAATTCGAACTGGTTTCTAACCAATTCGAACTGGTTTCGAATCACAAATCGCCCGTTTTTGCTCGGCTCCAGATCCTTCCTGGGACTCCTGGTCTCGGCACTCCTGGCCTGCACCGCGGCAGACGTGGCAGGTAGGGTGTTGGGCACCGGATGCGAAGACGGCGTCACGGCCAAGATGGCCAAGTTCTCGCTCTACACCAACGGCCTGCACATAATCAACAAGGGGCCGTCGTCCGGGACCATCCACGCCGTCCAAGGCATACGCAGCGTCACCATGGCCTGGATCCTCTTCGGACACCAATACGTCGTGTCCCTGTTCGGCGCCTTCGTCAACACAGCGGACGTACCGGACGTAAGGATTCACGGAGCGATTGATCGTTGGGGATAGGGGGGGGGGGGGGGGGGGGCAGAGTAGCGGAGTAATGGATTGATCGATGGACCGAGGGATTTACGGATTGATTGATGGATCGATGGAAAGATTGATGGATTGATTGGTGAAGGAAACGATGGATTGATTGGAGAAGAAGGATTGATTGACGGGGTGATTGATGGATTGATTGGAGAAGAAGGATTGATTGACGGGGTGATTGATGGATTGATTGATTGATCTAGGGATTGGTGGAGGAATTGATGGATTGATTGGAGAAGAAAGATTGATTAATGGATGGATTGATTGATCTAGGGATTGGTGGAGGGATCGATGGATTGATTGATTTATTGATGGGTGGGGAGATTAATGGATTGATTGGTGAAGGAATCTATGGATTGATTGATTCATTGATGGATGGATGGATTGATTCATTCATTCATTCATTCATTCATTCATTGATCTAGGGATTGGTGGAGGGATTGATGGATTGATTGGAGAAGAAAGATTGATTAATGGATGGATGGATTGATTGATTGATTGATTGATTGATTCATTGATCTAGGGATTGGTGGAGGGATTGATGGATTGATTGGAGAAGATAGATTGATTAATGGATGGATTGATTGATCTAGGGATTGGTGAAGGGCTTGATTGATTGCTTGATTGATTGATTGATTGATTGATTGATTGGTTGGTTGACTGATTGATCAATGGGTTAAAAAATTACTCGGATATTGGATACATTGACTGATTGATTGATTGATTTATTGATTGATTGATTGACCGCTCCTTTATTTTTCCAAGTGGATCGCATCCTGGACTTCGTTGACGGTACTCGCCGCGCCCTTCGCCGTGGACACGTTCTTTGCCATCAGCGGCTTCCTCCTGTCGTACCTTTTCTTCCGGGACATGTCCAGCGGCATCAAAAAGTTCAACATCGTCAAGTTCTACTCCCACCGATACATCAGGTATAAGTCGATCGCTGTTTCCCTATTTCTCTATATCCCCAATTCCCGTTCAATTAACGAACCACGGTTGGTACTACGATCATTTGCAGGTTGACCCCGGTGATGATGGCGGTTTTGTTCATCAGCACTTACGTGGTGCCTCACATGGGCACCGGGGCGCTGTGGGACAACAATATGGACCTAGGGATGGGTTCTTGCAGCAACAGATGGTGGACCTACCTGCTCTATGCACAGAACTTTATCAACTTGGATAATAACGTGAGTTGGAAAACGAGGGTCAAAACTGGTTCGAAATGATTTTAAATCGGTTCCAAAACGGTAAGAAACTGGTTGCAAATCAGTTCGAAGTGGTTCGAAACCAGTTCGAAATGGTTAGAAACCGATTCAAAATGGTTCGAAACCAGTTAGAAGTAATTGGAAACTGGCTGCAAATGATTCGAAACTGTTTCGAATAAGTTCAAAACCGGTTCCAAATAATCCAAAAGTTATTCATAACCGGTCCCAAATGGCTCGAAGTTGGTTGCAAAGTGGTTCGAACCGGTTTGAAACCAGTTCGAAGTGGTTCGAAACCAGTTCGAATTGGTTAGAAACCAGTTCGAAGTGGTTAGAAATCGATTCAAAATGGTTCGAAACTGGTTAGAAGTAATTCGAAACTGGCTCCAAACTGTTCGAAAGTATTTCGAATAAGTTCAAAACCAGTTCCAAATGGTTCGAAGTTGGTTCCAAAGTGGTTCGAACGGGTTTGAAACCGGTTCCAAATGATTCTAACCTTTTTTAAAGTTTAAAATGGTTCAAAACCGGTTCATAGTAGTTTGAAACCTGTTCTAAATGGTTCGGATCCGGTTCGATGTGACTTGAATCCAATTTGGAGTGGTTCGGGGCCTGTTCGAAGTGATTCGACAACGTTTTTAAATCGATTCGAAGTGGTTGAGAATCGGTTCGAATTAATTAGGAACCGATTTCGAGTCGATTCGAAAATTCACGGTCACCTTCACCAATCGGTTTCAGTGCCTGGGTCACCTATGGTACATGGCGGTGGACATGCAGCTCTTCTGGTTTTCCCCTGTGCTCTTGTACCCGATGCTCAAAAGACCACGCATAGGCTTGCTCCTGTGGCTGCTGTGTTTCGTCTTTTCTCTGGCCATCCCGTCCACGCTTATCGCTGTCAATAAGTACGAGACGGGAATTGCCGAGCCGAACGTCACGTAAGTTTAAATTATTACAAAAAAATAGAATTGAAATTGCGAGAAATCGTAATAAGAAAAATTTGTTTGTTCTTTACGATTTTTCCCTAAATCCAACCGTTCCCGAGATGTAGGGGGTCGAAGGTAGTGATGACGTCACTACACAAAGAAGGTTTCATATTTCAATTGCGAATATCTCGGGAACCGTTGGAGATAGAAAAAAAGTTTTTGAATAAAAATTGTTCAGTTTTTGACGAACTATCGATTCCCACCGATAAATTCGATATCGATGATAATAATGATAATTGATACCGGGATCCGATAGACGGCGTGATTTGGAAACGTTTTTGTTCTTTGCGATTTTTCTCTAAATCCAACCGTTCCCGAGATATAGGGGGTCGAAGGTAGTAATGACGTCACTACACAAGGAAGGTTTCGTGTTTCAATTGAGAATATCTCGGGAACCGTTGGAGATAGAAAAAATGTTTTTGCATAAAAATTGTTCAGTTTTTAATGAACTATAGATTCACGTTGAGAAATACGATATCGGTGATGATAATAATAATAACAATAATAATAATAATAATAATAATTAATACCAGAATATATATTTTTTTTAAAATGTATTTGGCACAGGTTCGACCAGGTCTTCGACTCGATGCAACATTACTACATGGCGCCTTACTGCCGAGCCGCACCCTGGCTGATCGGCTTCCTCTTCGGCTACGAGACGGCCGTCAAGAATCTCAATCTGAAAAAAACGCATTTCTACGTCGGCTGGGCCGTGACCGCGATATGCTTCGCCTTTTCCACCCTTGGCACCAAAGTTTTCACGAACAAAGACTACGTCTACAACGTTACTTGGGAAGCCTTCTTCTCGCCCACTTCGCGGGCCGTTTGGGGTCTTGGCATCGCCTGGATCATCTACGCCTGCTCGGAAGACCGCGCAGGTGAGTGTCCAGAAAGTCGAGAAATGAATGGAAATCGTGATTTGGAAACTATTTTGCTCTTTGCTATTTTTCTCTAACCCCAACCGTTAAGGAGATACAGGGGGTCAAAGGTAGCGGTGACGTCACTACACAAACGATGTTTGACACTTTGATTGGGGATATCTCGGGAACCGTTTGAGATAGAGAAAAGGTTTTTAGATTAAAAATGTTTGGTTTCTAACGAATTATCGATTCCCGTTGAAAAATTGGATATCGACACTAATAATAATAATTGACACCGCGAATCGATAGAAATCGTGATTCCGAAACTATTTTGTTCTTTGCGATTTTTCGCTAACCCCAACCGTTAGGGAAATACAGAGGGTTAAAGGTAGCGGTGACGTCACTACACAAGGGAGTATAGTGACGTCACCGAGGAGGGGCCTGATGTTGAATCAAGGATATCTCGGGACCTATAAGAGATAGCAAGTTCGTTCTTTTTTGTTTCAGGTCCGGTGAACCGACTGCTCTCTCACAGGATCTTCGTTCCTTTCGCCAGGATATCTTATTGCTTCTACCTGACGCACATTATCATACAGTTCATGGTGGCCAGTTCCATACGCTCGCCTACGTACTTCAGTGACTTCAATGAGGTATGAACGCATTTCTAAGTGGTTCAGAATCGGTTTGAAGTTGTCCAATACCGTTTCCATCCGGTTCAATGGTGTTCGAACCCGTTTCCAAGCGGTTCAACGAGGTTCGGACCCGTTCCCAAGCGGTTCAACGAGGTTCGGACCCGTTCCCAAGCGGTTCAACGAGGTTCGGACCCGTTCCCAAGCGGTTTAATGAGGTTCGAACCCATTCCTAAGAGGTTCGGCGAAGTTCGAGGATAGTTTCTCGCGGTTCAAAGGCACTTCCCCTTCATTTGAACCGGTTCGGACTGGTTCGGAGGCGTTTTCAAGCGGTTCGGGGTAACTTGGAACCAATTTGACGTCACACTTTTTGCAGATCGTGGGTTCCCTTTCGAGTTTCGGCCTGACGCTGGTCACGGCCTTCTTCTTCAGTCTGCTGTTCGAGACGCCTGTGTTAACACTGGAAAGGATGCTGACCTCTCGCGGAAAAAAGCTGCCCTTCATTCACACCAACGGTAACGGCAGCGTCAGCAACAACTTGCACGCTCCCCTCGTGCCGCCGAACAACGGCGAGGAAGGCGACACCGCCGAGGAATAGGAAGACGTTCGGAGGCCACATATATGCGTCTTGACTTTTGATCTTTTTTTTTCTCGTAAACATATTGTATTTCGTGTTCATTATTGACAAAGACGTGTAAATATTTTCGATGAGGAATAAAGAGCATTTTTTTGAAAACCTGTTTGAAATTGGTACAAAATTGGTATCAAACCAACTGGCTTGAAAATTAATTTCCAGTTGTGTTTTAACTGGTTGGGGAATAAATCTTCAATTGGTTCAAAAGCCAGTTCCCAACTGGTTTGAAAACTAACCACTTCGAACTGGTTTCAAACCAGTTCGAAGTGGTTAGTTCCACAGTGGTTCGAACTGGTTTCAAACTAGTTCGAACCACTGTGGAACCAACTTCGAACCATTTGGGACCAGTTCTGAATCACTTTCGAATTATTTGGAACCGATTTTGAACTTATTCGAAACACTTTTGAAACATTTGGAGCCAGTTTCGAATTACTTGTAACCGGTTTCGAACCATTTTGGATCGGTCTCTAACCACTTCTAACTGGTTTCGTACCATTTTGAATCGGTTTCTAACCACTGCGAACTGGTTTCTAACCACTTCGAACTGATTTCGTACTATTTTGAATCGGTTTCTAACCACTTCGGACTGGTTTCTAACCACTTCGAACTGGTTTCTAACCAATTCGAAATGGTTTCGAACCACTTTGAACTGGTTTAAAACCAGTTTCGTGCCAGTAAGTTTGAACCACTTCGGAACCAACTTCGAAGCATTTGGGACCGGTTTTGAATAAATTTCGAATTATTTGGAACCGGTTTTGAACTTATTCGAAACACTTATGAATCATTTGGAGCCAATTTTGAATTACTTGTAACCGGTTTCGAACCCTTTTGAATCGGTTTCTAACCACTTCGGACTGGTTCACACGATCATTTTATAATCCGGGTTGAAATTAATTTCCTCTTTTTTACCTTGATCGGTTCGAAACGATTTATTGGTTCGAAAGTAACTTCCAACTGGTTCAGAATTAATTCCCATCCGGTTCGGGGCCAATTTCCAACTGACCGAGAACCAATTTTTCAGCTGGTTCCAATTGGTTCGAAACACTTCCGAGTCTTGGAAGTCTGTCTCGAGTCCAACTGACACATTCGAAGGAAGAGATGGGTATACTGGGGTCCGGGAGACCCCGATACAAGTTTCTTCCTTTTTGGTTTATTTAATTATATATTTTTTTGGAAATGGAAACGTAAGGCCCGGATCTCAAAAGAGAGCTCACCGCGACTATTTCTTCCTCCCTGTTGCCGTCGTACTATTGATCGCCCTAAAGGGGGTTGGGGTTGGGGATGACGAAGGGGATGAAGCGCGTCAGCCGGGGAAGGGAAGCAGGGATCCATCCCCTTTAAGCGGCTATATCGGGCGCCGTGGAATACCAACGCACGGCTTCGGACACGCATCAAACCGGTTTGAACCGGATAAAAGTGGTTCGAAACCATCTCGAAATGAGCACAAATCGTTCGAAATTAGCTGAGACCGGATAAAAGTGGTGCGAAACCGGTTCGAACCGGTCGAAAGTGGTTCGAAACCAGTTAGAATCTGGTATGAGCAGTTCGTACCGGTTAAATCCGGTTCCAAATAGTTTCGTACCAAATTAAAGTGGTTTGAACCGTGTTATGACTGAAACAAAAATTCTTGGAAATCAACTGGTACTGGATAAAAGTGATTCGAACCGGTCGAAGGTGGTTGGAACTGGCTAAATGCGGTTTCAAATAAGCTGGAACCGAATCTAAGTAGTTCGAAACCAGTTCAAACCAGGAGAAAGTGGTTCGAAACCAGTTTGAATTTGGTGTAAGCAGTTAGAACGAGTCATATCCGGTTCCAAATAGATTCGAACCGAATCAGAGTGGTTCGAAACGAGTTTTAATTGAGAAAAAATCGTTCGAAATCAATTGGGACTAGATAAAAGTGAATCGAAACCGGTTAGAACCGGTCGAAAGTCGTTCGAACCGGCTAAATACGGTTCAAAATAGGTTAGAACCGATTGAAAGTGGTTCGAAACCAGTTCGAACCAGGAAACAGTGGTCTGAAACCAGATGAAACTAGGTTTTGCTAGTCCGAACCGGTTAAATACGGTTCCAAATAGTTTCAAACTGAGCGAAAATGCTTCGAAACCACTTCGTATTGCGTAAAAATCTTTCGAAATGAATTGAGATGGGATAAAAGTGGTTCGAAACCAGTTCGAACCGGGTAGAAACAGTTCAAAACCATCCCGAACTGGGTCTAAGTGGTTCGAAACCAGTTCGAACCAAGAAAATGTGGTTAAAAACCGGTTTGAATCCGGTAGAAATAGTTCGGAGGTGTCTTGACCCGAGCGGTTATCTGGTTCCAAACCAGATTCGTCGTCCTTCAAAAAAAGTTTGAAAGATTGAAAATCATTTTCAACTGACTCACACACGTTTCCAGTGTCCTCAAACAAGTTTGGTCAGTTATAACGGGTGCGAAACGCTCCCGAATCAGTTCCAACCGGTTCGAAGTGACCTCAGCCCAGGCCGATCGGTTCCAAATGACCCCAACCCGTTCCAATCGGTTTGAAGCGGTTTCAAGACAATTTCAACCGGTTCCGAATCGGTTATAACCGGTTCCAAAGTAATTCCAACCGGTTTCGAATCAATTCTAACCGGTTTAGGACGCTCCCGAAATCGCGAGTGTCTTCTGGTGCATAAAAAAAATCTGCCATGGAAAACCTAGAAAGGTTCTCGAAGATCCTCAAAATTGGATCTCTAGGGACGAAACCTTACGAGATCCTACTGGAAAGATCCTTGTAAGGATTTCGTGATCTTTAATTTCACTCACACGACCTTGAACTTCCCAAGGTCTTACTTTTGACTCGAAATCTAACCTCGGGAGGTCCTACGAGATCCCACTCATAGGATCCTTGGAAGATTTCTGTAACCACGTATTTTATCGGCGAGACTCGAGCCTTCCAAGGTTCCACGACCGACTCGAGATCGAATTGAACCTTACGAGGTCCCATGAGATCTCGGTGATCCGGTCGAGGGAAGACGCCAAGGGATAGAGGAGGATGAAGCCAGCACGATGACGTATCGATTAGGTGCCGTTCCCACCCTCGCTCGTATATAGGTTATCTTCCTCGATTCCACCCTCCTTCCGACTGCCCGCCGAAGGCATCGCACGGCTGCTATTCTTGCAAGCGTTGAACTTCCTGCCTGCTGCCGCCAAGGGATGACACCCACTCCCGAGAATCCCAGGATCCCTGGATCCCAACATTTAGGAGTTCAGGAGTTTGGAGAATTTCAAAGAATTCTCGAGGAAGGACGACGCAAGGATGGAGTCCCGGGGAACCGCGGAACCTTGGAAAGTTCAAGGTCATACGGGTAAAAACAGGGGTAGCGCGAGATTCGCGTGGATTCCTTAAATAGGAATCTCGTGGGACCTCGCGAGGTTTGAGATAAAGGAATTTACGGGACCTTGCGCGACCTTGGAAAGCTCAAGGTCATACGAGTAAAAATTGAGATTGAGAAATTGAGTTGAAAGGGTTTTATCCGTAGAATCTTGTAAGGTCTCCTCGTATTCGACCTCGAGGTGGACTAGGGACCTTGGAAGGTTCAAGGTCATACGAGTAGAATCGAAAGATGCGAACCTTACGAAAATTCCACCAGTGGGATATGGTAAGCTTTGAAATCGAAATTGTAGCGAGACCTTACGGGACCTTGCAAGGTCATGCGAGTAAAATTAAAGGTAGCGATTCTTACGAGAATCCTACCGGCAGAATCTCGTGAGATTCGAAATCGGAGCAATTGTGGGACCTTACTCGTTAACCTTAGAAGGTTCAAGGACGTCCGAGCAAAATTAGGGTATTTACCGCATTCCTACCGGTAGGACTTGTAAGGTTCGAGATAAAATAAATCGTAGAACCTTGAAGGACCTTGGAAGGTTCAAGGTCATACGAGTAGAATCAAAAGATGCGAACCTTACGAAAATTTCACCTGTGGGATATGGTAAGATTTGAAATCGAAATTGTAGCGAGACTTTACGGGACCTTGCAAGGTTATACGAGTAAAATTAAAGGTAGCGAATCTTACGAGAATCCTACCGGTAGAATCTCGTGAGATTCGAAATCGGAGCAATTGTGGGACCTTACTCGTTGACCTTGGAAGGTTTAAGGACATCCGAGCAAAATTAGGGTATTTACCGCATTCCTTCCGGCAGGACTTGTAAGGTTCGAAACAAAATAAATCGTAGGACCTTGAAGGACCTTGGAAGGTTCAAGGTCATCCGAGCGTAAGTAGAGGTCGCGGAGCCTTCGGTTTTAAGAATCCTACCGATGGAATCCCGTAAGGTTCCGCAACGAGGCAGACCTGGGACCTTCAAAGGTTCAAGGTCATACGAGCAAAATTGGAGGTCGAGAACCTTACAAATATTTTATGAGTAGAAGTTCGTGGGATGGAAAATCGAAGCAGGGGTGGGACCTTGTTGGACCTTGCTAGGTTCAAGGTTATACGCGTGAAATTAAGGTTAACGGGGACCCATGAATGGGATCCCATAGGACCTCACGAAATTTCGGATTGAAGAAAATCGTAGACCTTCCAGAGCGAATCGCCTTGAGGGATTCAAGGTCACACGAGTACGAATGGGACCTAGAAACCTTTTGTAAGATTCTCCGTAAGGTTCAAGAGAAGTAAAATTGTGGACCTTACAAGAGAAGTAAAACCTTAGAACCTTGGAAGGTTCAAGGTCGCACCAGCGAAATTAGGGGTTACGACCCTTACAAAGATCCCAAAGGATCCCGGAGGATCTCGGCAAGGACCTCACGAGGTTCGTAGTCAAGGAAATCGTGGGTCTTAGCGAGGTTCAAGGTCTTACCGGTCTTGATGGTACCTTGAGTAGGATCTCGTCGGACCTCGCAAGATCTTTCGGAATCTCATGAGGTCCCTATGCGCGGTACCCAGTTTTGTGGTACAATGGCGGCGGTTCTGTGTGAGTACACGCGCCCGCGTGCGCGTTTGTTAGTGCATGCGTGTTTGTGTCTATGCGTGTGTGCGTACGTAAATGATCCATGTGCAACCGAATTTTTCTTTTGCCAAATGCGCTCTGTGCCATCGCAAGAGCTTCCACTTATTCCCGTTAGGATCCCCCCTTTTTAAACCCCCCCCCCCCCCCCCAACCCGATCCCCTCCCCTTCACAATCTCTCTTACACTCACGCATTCATTCCCTCACTCATTCTTATTCTCTCTCTCTCTCACTCTCTTACACACACACACACACACACACACACGCACGCACGCACGCACGCACGCGCGCGCGCGCGCGCACACACACACACACACACACACACACACACACACACACACACACACTATCGCTTTAAGCTCTCCATCTCTCTCTTTCCCACTTTCACCAGCTCCATCTATATCTGTCCTTCTCTTTTCTCTCCATCGAATCCTTAAAATCACACACACACACGCGCACAGACGCATACACGTATTTGCACATACACCAATTGGATGTGAGTGCACCGTCAGTATTATATTACACAAACACACACACACACGCTCGCGCGTACTGGTTCTTCCATGGATTCACACACTTGCTTACACTCACGTAAACATACGTGGTATACGCACACACTCTCATACACGTACGGAGGTATAAACATAGCATAAATACAGGGACCGATATAGGTAGGTTGGTACATATATGTACGGTACCTACGGCGCGCATGCACGGTGGGCGTAGCAACCGACGGCTCACGTGATGTGACGCGCGGCGCATTACAACGTCGAGTTTCTCACTCCCTCGCTCCATCATCGTTCTCTTTCTCTCTCTCTCTCTCTCTCTCTCACTCACTCCCTTTCTTTCTTTCCTTCTTTCCATTCCACTCCCCTCTCCCCTCTCTTCCTTTCCCTATCCATCACTAATTCGCTCCTTCCCTTCCCTTCCCCCTCTCTTGCCCTTCCCTCCTGAGTGGCTCTCCTACCGCTTCTTCCTCCCCAACTCTTCCTCCTCCAATTTTACCCGTCTTCCACGTCGACAGTCCTCGGCTCTATTATTCTCGCTCTCTCTCTCTTGCTCCTTCCATTTTTCTATTTCTGTCTCAATCTCTTCCTCTCTCTCTGATTCTTTCTGTCTCTTTCTTTTTCTATTTCTTTCTTTCTCTCACTCCCACTGATGCTCTCTGTTTTTTTCTTTTTCTATTTCTTTCTCTCTCTCTCTGCCTCATTCTTTTTCTATTTCTCCCTCTCTCTCTGTCTCTTTCTTTTTCAATTTCTTTCCTTCTCTCTGTCTCTCTCTTCCACTGATTCTCTCCGTCTTTTTCTTTTTCTATTTCTTTCTCTCTCACTCCCCATTCCTTTTATTGCTTCTGTCTCTCTCTCGCGCGCTCTCTCTCTCTCTCTCTCTATCTTTTTCTCTCTCTTACACACGTACACTCTTTCCTCTTCTCACCTTTCTCTCTCATCCTTTCCTTTCCACTCTTTCGTTCTCTCTCATTCTTTCCTCTTCTTTCATTCGTTCACTCACTCACTCTCACTCTCTCTCTCTCTCTTTCATTGGAAATACAGGTTTCGCTTCTTTTTTTTCTTTCTCTCTCTTTTTCCTTCCCCTTCCCCTTCCCTCATCGTCGACAAGAAAACACGCTTGCCCGTAATGGAGCGCGGCTCCAATTTGGCATTCCATTCGGTTACGTAACTCCAAAGGAGGGGGGAGAGAGGGATTCCGGGCTTGCCGCTCGCTGGTTTGCAACCAGCAGCAGCGTCGGGGCTCCTGATTGGCTCACGTTGTATGCTCTTATCGAGTGGGCCCATTGCGCCAATGGCGTGCACCAACGGGCATTTCCGATGACGATGTTGGTGACGTTTTTCATTCGACCTTAGTTTGACCTTGAATTTATTGGTACCCGTTGAGACCTTGGTTTCACCTCGAACCCGGTACCGGTACCAGTATCGAAAGAAGTAGAGGTCAAAATTGGAGTTTGAAGGTCGAAAACCCGAAAAATCGAGATCACTTGGAACCCGATCCGGTTTAGGACTCTCAATTTTCGATTTGTTCTTGGTTGACCCTCGATTTTCGATTCAATTTGAGTTTGATCTCTAATTTTCGATTTAAACAGGGTTTCACCTCTGATTTTCATTTTAGCCTGGATTTGACCTCGTACTGACCTCCACTTTTAGTCGAACTTCGAGCCCAAGTCGAAGAACAGAGGTCAAATCCTGATTTTTTTATTTGACCTCCAAATTTCGATGAAACCAAGGTCGAATCGAAGATCAAAGTCAAATCAAGGTCAAACCGAATTCAGTTATTCGATTCGACGTTGATCCGACCTCTACTTTTTCTGTATCACCTTGGTGTGACCTCTTCTTTTCAATTTGACCTTGACTGGATCCCAATTTTCGGTTTGACCTTTTTCAACTTTTGTTTCTCTGTTTAACTTTGATCGGACCTTGAATTTTCAGTATGACCTTTTTCAACTTTTGTTTCTCCGTTTAACTTTGATTGGACCTTGAATTTTCAGTTTGACCTCAATTTGGCCTTTGTTGTTGCGTTTGACCTTGGATTTGGTCTTTTCTTTTCAATTCGACCTTGGTTCGATTTTGAAACGACCTCTTCTTATACGTTCGACCTTGATTTGACCTCGAAGAACGGTTAGCCAATTCAAAGTCAAACCAAGGTCAATCGCAAAACCGGAAAACGCGTGCGAACCGAAAAGTCAAGGTCAAACCGAATCGGTCTCGTCGGAAGGCGATCCGAGGTCAAACCAAGGTCAAACCATAACCTCGCGTTCGAAGTGAGTATTCGAACGCCGGATCGGGTTCCGGGAGGTGTCCGAATCCGGTGCCGGTGTGCGTCCTGAGAAAAATTCCGGTCAGGTACTGGCTCAATTTCGATATGTAATATTGAATTCCATGGGGGCGCTGTTGACGAATTACGGGTTCGGGTTAACTTTGTCATTCATGGATGCGCGTTTCTTTATTTTTCGTAGGTAGCGACTTCACCAAATTCGTACCAATTTCGTACCAATTCTACCAATTTCATGCCAATTGTACCAATTTCGCTGTCATTTTACCGATTCCGTACCAATTGTACCAATTTCGCTATCATTTTACTGATTCCGCACCAATTGTACCAATTCCATACTAATTGTACCAACTTCGTACCAATTGTACCAATTTTGAAGTCAGTGTACTAATTTCATACCAATTGTGCCAATTTCGTACCAATTGTACCAATTTCGTACCAATTGCGTTCCAATTGTACCAATTTCGTATCGGGAAAATTCCGGACACGGAAAACATAAAGAACCTGCACCCGGCTGAGTGCCAGAGCCTAGATACGAATTTTATCCAAATACGCCAAATGGGGCGTCTTCGGCTACTTACACACGCACGCCCCACACGCTAGCGGATTTTCGGCGAAACTACAATAATTTCGAAGATCGCGATCTCGTTGGCTTGGAACTCAAACTTGTACGTCTGGTTGTGTGGTTACGCGAGTGCTTGAAAAGTGCATGCGTGTATATGTGTGTGTGAGTGCGCAAAAATAGCGTTTGCGCACATGTATGTGTGCGTATGCGTATTTTTGTGTATGTGTACACGCACACATGTACGTGAATAGTCGTGGGTCCACCATTTTCCAATACATTTACACCCACCCGACATTTAAGTTTTACACACACACACTCTCTCTCTCTCTCTCTCTCTCTCTCTCTCTCTCTCTCTCTCTCTCTCTCTCTCTCTCTCTCTCTCTCTCTCTCTCTCTCTCTCTATCTCTATCTCTCTCTCTCTCTCTCTCTCTCTCTATCTCTCTCTCTCTCTACCATGCACACGTGCACTTATGTCTTCATCCATACCTGCGTCCCGTGCATTCGAGGAGATGATTAAGTATGGGTCTGGAAACCTGTAGGAGGACCTCCCGCTGCGTCGAAACCCCGCAATTTGAGACCGACCGAAGTCCAATTTTTGTCCGATTTCACGAGTCTCTTGTAAGTCTGCGGGGAGTCTATGTATATAGACTTCATCTGGGACCCAAATGATTTTCCCACTTTCTGTCATCGATCATCGGGTATTAGTACCCATACCCGACCCGGTCAAGATTCGGTTCAGACACTGCTCTTTCTTAATTTATAGCGATACGGAGTATTTTCAGTTTCGTACCAATACCTGACCCGGTCAAAATCATGCTTAGACGCCACTCTTTCAAAAATTACAATGAAACGAAATATTACCAGTCTTGTACCAATACCTGACCCGGTTAAAATCCTGCTCAGACACTGCTCTTTCTTAATTTATAGCGATATGGAGTATTTTCAGATTCGTACCAATACCTGACCCGGTCAGAATAAAACTCGGACACTGATTTGTGAAAATTATTAGAGATATGAAGTGAACCAAGGCTTGTGCCAGTACCTGACCCAGTCAAAATGCGACTCGGTCATCAATTTTCAATAAATTACAATTATATAGAGTTAGAGTACCAATACCTGACTCGGTCAGAATCCAGCTCGCACACTAGATATTCTTACATTCGAGAGGAAAATTGCGTATCTGGTTGTGTACCAGTACCTGACCCGGTCTAAATCCGAGTCAGACGCTAACTTTCATAAAATTGAATCTATTTAGCTTAAATTGGCTCCCGTACCAGAACCTGACTTACGTAAACCCCCGGGACCGGTTGCTGACCCGGGTCAAAATTCGGCCCGGACAACGGAATCGACGGAATACTATTAATCTATAGTAAATCTAGTTCCGTACCAGTACTTGACCCGGTCAGAATCCGGGTTAGAGACTAACTTTCATAAAATGAAATTTATTTAGCGTAAATTGGCTCTCGTACCAGTACCAGACCTACGTAAACCCCCGGGACCGGTTGCTGACCGGGTCAAAATTCGGCCCGACAACGGAATACTATTAATCTATAGTAAATCTAGTTCCGTACCAGTATCTGACCCCATCGAAACGCTCATTTTCACCAGGATACCGATTTCCGACCGTGTCCGAATCCGGCTCAAATACTTGCACCCATGCATTTTGCACAATGCACACACAAGCCTATGCGTGTGTACATATATTGAATGCGCATACATGGAGAGTTATACTTACTTCTATGTGTGGATTACGCCGGACTGCATTCGGGCGATACTAGAGAAGAAGGGGGGGAGTGGGGGTCCAGGAAAGCTTGCGGCTGCGGAGACACACCTTCCTCCCCAATTTCCCCTGATGGAAATCGTCGGCAGATAAGGGTCCGCTTTTCAGGAGTCTACGAGCGGCCGAGGGCCAATCATCGAATCAGTAGAACGTGATGGAACGGTACCGCACGGGAGGAGAGGGGAGGGGAGGGGAAACCCCTGGAGTGGGAAGAACACCAATCGTCGCAACTGCTCTCGCCTACAGACATATACGTCACCCGAACCTGTGTGCGTGTGTATTCCGATACCCAGTTCGCAGATGTGTACCCAACAGCGAGTGTGTGTGCGTGTTTATATTCCCAAAGAGAACACCAACGCACTCGCAAGGGATCGTGAAAACTAACGTAAGGAAGGTACGGGTAAGTATGTATGTGTGTGTGCGTGTGTGTATACTCTCGCTCAGACACATTCGTAACCACCGACGAGACGGTCGACTATAACGCTATTAATAACCAGTCCCCTGCGCATGCGCGAGCCAAGCCAATTCCTCAGT
The DNA here is from genome assembly GCA_949825005.1 of Gasteruption jaculator. Lineage (NCBI taxonomy): Eukaryota > Metazoa > Arthropoda > Insecta > Hymenoptera > Gasteruptiidae > Gasteruption > Gasteruption jaculator. The sequence continues at coordinate 19,281,884 of OX463764.1, read as the reverse complement.
GGCGGCCAGAATCATTAACCGGTTCCCTTGGCAACTCTGTCAGTTCGAGCCCATTGGCTGCCGACCCTCCCCACCCTTCCACCCATGCCACGATTCTGTGTGGCCGTACATGTATACTCACGCACGTCCACACACACACACACACACACACACACACACACACACACACACACACACACACACAAAACGATGGCTTCGGTATTAGCCGTCTCGCTCAGCTGAGCTCCCACACACCCTCGTCGACACACGTACAGGTACTCTCACACGGATAGACCCGGGATACACGCACACGTTTCTTTTTATTTTCCCCGGCAATTTTCACAGCTGATCTTTAATGTTTTATCGACTCCATCGTTGCTTCCAACCATTTCCGAGAATCCCTCGACCACACGAGGGTCGATCCCCCTTTCCCCAAAAGATGAAGGGGGGAGGGGGAGGGACGGATCGATTTCTCCTCCCTCTCTTCCTCTCCCTTCCCCTCCGACCAATTTGACGATCGACCTTCGTTCGACGAGAGGAATCGATTTCTCGTTCGACCACCGGGTCAGAATCCGGAACGTCAGATGTGTATTTGATACCGGTCTTGTACCAGTTACTGACCCGAGTAGGATCCAATTTCTGACCTGGTCAGAATCGAATACAGGTGTCGGGTCTTCGAAGTTGGGGTGAAAATAGGGGTTTCAGACTGGGTCAGGTACTGGTAAGGAGATCGAACCGGTACATCTGGCTCGACTTTTCGAAAAAACAGTGTCCGAGCGGCATTTTCACCCGGTCAGGTTTTGGTACAGGAATTGATTCTTCGTACATCGATCGTATTTATCAACTTCGGGTGCATAAACCGGATTCTGACTGGGTCAGGTACTGGTACGGGATTCGATCGACTTCATCTAAATCGAATTTAAAAAGCACAAATATCAGGGCCGAACTTTGACCGGGTCAGGTACTGGTCCGGAGCTCAATCGGCTACATGTAAATCGAAATTAAAAAGCACAAATATCGGGGCCGAATTCCGACCAGGTCAGGTTCTCGTACGGAGCTTGATGGGCTCCATCTAGATCGAAGTTCAGAAGCACAAATATCGGCGCCGAATTCTGAGAGGGTCAGGTACTGGTACGGAACTCGATCCGCTACATATAGATCGAATTTTGAAAAAAGCAATATTTAAAACCGAGTTCCCACTAGGTCAGGTACCGGTACGAAGCTCAATCGGCTCCACGTAGATCTAATTTCAGAAGTACCAGTACCTGAGCCCAACTTTAACCGGGTCAGGTACTGGTGCAGGACTGAATTGACCCTTAAAAACCTGATATTTTTATACCCGCACCTGATTCTGACCGGGTCAGAAATAGGATCTCACTCGGGTCAGCAACTGGTACAGACCGGGACAAAATAACACATCCCTCCCACGTGAGGGTTTTATTTACAAGTATCAGAAACCGGAGTCCGGGCCGGATTCCGACCACCCGGTCGGAATCCGGCTCGGGCTTTTTTGCTCGGCAAAAAAGAAAAAGAAGTCCCCCTTCCTTCCCCCCTTCTCCTCACTCCTCTTTTATTTCCTCCCTTTTCATGGGATCGGCGTTCATTCGATACCTCGATTCGTCGAGGTTCGAATCGATTTTTATTCGAGATTCCTTCGAATTCGATTTCCGTCCCACTTTGCAGTAGGTATTCATTGCACGCACACCCACAGACCCAAGCGTACGTGGGGAGGTGCGTGCGTGCATGGATACGGACGTGTATATGTACTTATCCACGCATGTGTCGGAAACAGACGAAATCTTCTAAATTGTAGCTTGGGGTAACTCGAGTCAGGCCAGGGTATGGCAGGCCAGGCTGTGCCGTACCGTGATGCATTGAATTCCAAGGCTCCGGGAGGGAAACACATTGGACTCGTAGCGCGTAGCCGCGCCTTTGCTGCTTTCGGTGCTCGTGCCAGCCAGCCAGCCAGCCAGCCAGCCTGCCTGCCTGCCTGCATGCATGCGTTCATTCCCTCGTTCGTTTGAGGCCAGAATTCCCCGGATACCTGATCGCCCTTAGTGCAACACACGCAAGCAAGCATCCATCCATCTCACACACACACATTGCGGTACACACAAGTACAATACATACTCGTACGCACGCAAACCCAATGAAATAGTATCCCCCAGCGGCTTCGTGGAACCTCGAGCGGTTCGTTCGGTTCGTTCCTTCGTTCGTTCGTTCGCTCGCACTCGAGCGAGCGGTGGAAACGGAACTTCAGACAGCTGTGCCAGGGACGTACCAACGTACCGCGCTAAATGGTCACGCTTCGGGGCCCCTGGAATACGTGAAAATGCAACGTTGCCAAAAAGTACGAATTGGACATTGTTAAAATGCAAAAATGCAACATTGTACGAATGCAAAAAAGCAACATTGTTCGAATGCAAAAATGCAACACCGCATAAAAATACGACTGCAACGACCCGCGAATTTGGAAATTGCTGCATTGTCAAAAAGGGCAATGGCAACAATGCAACATTGCTCGCATGCAATAATGAAACGCTGTCAAAAATTACGATAGCGGCAATGCAACATTGCGCAAGTGCAAAAATGCAATACTGCAACAAAGTATGAATGCAAAAATGTCGTAACGTTCAAATGCAACAGGGATGCAACAATGCTCCTATGTAATATTGCAACAATGTACCAATTCGACGATGCGATATTCAAAAGTAAGATTGCAGTTTTCAAATATGAGATTGTAACAATGTACTGCTGTTACGGTGCAACAATGTTACGATATTCGAATGCAACAATGCCCTAATGTAACAAGGTAACAAAATAGAGTGCAACAATATCCCAAAGCTACCATGCAACAATGCCTCGATGCAACAATGTCCCAGCGTAAGAATTAAAAAAAAAGTTCGAATGTAACAATGCATCAATGTTTGATTGGAAAAAGGCGTATTTAAAAGTATCCGGAAACAAGAATGCAACAATGTCCCCGTATGTTAATGAAACAATGTTTGAATGTAAATAAAAATGCTAAAATGCGACAAAGTACGATCGCAACAATGCTCCGGTGTAAGAATGCAATAATGCTGCATGATGACGTCGCAACAATGACACGAAATACGATAACGCAACCCTTCTCGAAAAATTAAAATTCCGAAATTTTTCAAAAATTTGGTTTACGGGAACACCGCCGTTATCGAAAGTTAACGCGACACGGCCCTGGACGCTCTCTGACACTCACGTATTCTCTCTACAGAGCCTAAACCCCTCGCACACATGTATCTGCGCACAACACAGACGCGCATACACATGCACATACACAAACCCAAAGGCACATTCGATACCTCCCATATATCCATGAACAGCAGCTATTCACACTCCCGCTTCGAAACACACACACACACACACACACACACACACACACATATATATATATATATATATATATATATATATATAATGGTACTTATTTACTCACACACAGAGGCGGACACAAACACACGAGGGAGGCACAAACACAAATTTTACCCATATAAAAAAATTACACATATACACTCGTACCTCGTTTCTATCCCACCTATACATTAAACGTACACCCATACGTTTGCACGCAAACGAAAATGTAGATTCACATATACACACAATTTCACCTACACAGTAATCCTCCAGAGAGAAAGAGAGCGAGATCACTGTTATACCGTTTCTTTCCTTCCCCTTTCTTTCTCTCACTCACACACTAACTCACTCTCACACTTTGCCTCCGTCTCTTTCTCCCAACACACACACACACACACACACACACACACAAACCATCCATACGCATGCCCCAGACTCATAAGTATAGAACCGACTCCCAACATACCGCGCATGCGCCGCCATACAAGCAGCCAGTCGTCCATCCGTCCGCTCCTCGTAAGCCACGCCCCCGGGTACGCGAAGGCTGCCTCTGGCATTCGTCCACGTCCGACCAATCCCATCGCGGCCGGGTCTCCCTCCCTCTACCGACGACGGGCTGTGGGACGAAAGAAAAGCGTGAAGGGGAGCGAAGGGGCAGGGGGGGAGAATCCAGAAACACCGTGGCAGAGGGGAAGGGAGGGTGGGGGGAGGAAGAAACGAGGGGCGTCACAGACCGCGGTGGGGGAGAAGCGGCGGCACAGGGCGACCGAACGAGTACGAAACCGAGTAGGAGCCATACTAGCAGGGAAGAGGTACGTTTACGTCGACGCTGCGAAGAACGAACGCAGATTCTAATAGGAATACTTGTTTGCTACTGTGGTAGCGCGCGAGCGAACGCATAGAGAAACGCCTTGCCATATAGATATATGCATGTATGTATATTGGAATTAGAGTGGAGTGAAGTGAGGTGACGTGACGTGATTCGAGGTGAATTAAAGTGAAGGAAAATAAAGTGAGTCGGAGTGAAGCGAAGTGTTGGTGAGTACGAGAGTGGGTAGTGACAAGCTTGTTCCTGTCTGGACTCGAAACGTGCCAAGGTGTGACTGCGCAGTCGCCGTGTAAGTATATACATGTATGCACATATAGTACACACTACGTCGCCTTGCATCGACTACTAACTCACTTTTTATTACAGATTTTTTTTTTATGTATGTACCTTATGTACTTTATATTTATATACGCGTGTGTGTATTAATTCTGCAGTAATGTATATGTATACATATACACCGACATGCCGTTTCGACTTTCCAATTGGCCAGAACGTTATAATTAATAACTCGGTAAATATTCGCAATTTTGAAAAATGGTATTTGACTTTTCGTCCCCAATTTTCAACACCTACCACCACCACCACCCGGATTTTCGACTTGGACATTTTGTGCCCAACACACTGAGAAGAGTGCCGACATGGTAACTATAACGATCCAACATGGCGATCGGTATCCGTAGGGACGCCGTCAGTGTGTGTGCGTGTGTGCGCGTGTAGCGATATATACCATTTATTGCGAATTTCGAAAAATGGTAAATAACTCTTCTTTTCAATTTTTCACCATCTACCACCACCTCTCGCACACCCTGTATACATTTGTTACGTCCCGGAAATGTTTCTGGTATTTTTATAATTAGTTTACCATGCGTGTGAAATATACATTCATATATTTTTATACACATACATACATAATGTATACATATACATATACCTAGAGACGCCGTTGGTATAAGTATATAAATATACTACATGTATGCACGCGTGTTGAACACACATACACACACATACACACGGATGCGATTTCCTCCACCGCCATCACGATCATCATCATCATCATCGTCATGATTATTATTATTATGAAGGCAATTATGGAGAAAAGAGCCTCCATGTTTCCTCCACCTCCTTCTTTTTTGGGGGATTGTTGTCTCTCCCCTTGAAGCTAGTTTCTCTTCTCTCTTCCCTTTCCCCTCTTCTCCCCTCTCCCACGCTCCCTTCTCTCTCGCTTCAATTCCGTTTTCCTCTACTCTTCGCCGTCCTTTCTGGTTGGTAATTATGGAGGGTCGGCGACATTTTGTTCCCCTGGTAGAATTTCCAAGATGGATGGGTTCCCCCTCTTCCCCCCTCGCTCGTCTCTCCGCCACTCTTCTGAAGTTTTCTCTTTTTTTGTTCTCTTTTATGTCGATGGTAGGCTCGGCTTGGTTCCATTCCATTCCATTCCATTCCCTTCCCTTCGGTTACCAGTCGGATCAGAGCCTTTCTTTATTTCCACGTCCACGATGCGCCGCTACTGGATCGATTTTATGTAAATACTACCGATTGCTCTGTTGCTGTTTCTGTTCCTGTCATGTCTATTGCTGTTGCTATTGCTATTGCTATTGCTATTGCTATTTTCTGCCTTTTCCAGCGTTGAGTGTCTACCGGTGTCGGTATACTAGAGAGCCGGTTTACCAACCGAGACACAGCTCGGGGTTAAGCGGAAAGGGTTTTCGGACTGCAGAGGGAAGTGTAGTGTCGTCGGGGACACATATACATACATGCATATACATACAGGGTGGTCCGAAAGTCCGGCAACGGCCAAATAACTCGTGAAATATGCATTTTGAGAAAAAAAGGTTCTTACAAAAGTGGTTGGGTTTAAAAAACTTAACAAGATGGCGTAATTGGTTTCGCGATTGGTGAAGGTTTTGAAGGTCAACTTTTCTTTTTCAAATGGGTACCCCTATTTTTGATCACGGGATCTTATTTCACGTGTAAAAAGACGAAACTTTTGTCTCAAACATTTTTTTAAAAAACGTCAATTTTTTGAGTTACCATGAAAAAGTATCTCATGGAAGAACGGTGGTACAATGGTATCTCGTAAAATGTGTACTTTAAGAAAAAAAGGAAGGTCCAACAAAAATTGGTAGGTTCGGAAAGCTGGTCAGACTGGCGGCATTAGTTGTGTAATTGGTGGATGTCTTCAAGGTCAAACAAAGGCAAATTGGGAAGGCCCCTGGAAATGCTTTTTTACAGACACGATGGAATAAACTTTGTATTGTCCTCAAAGTAGTTATTCGACTCTCTCTCTCTCTCTGTATCTATCTATCTCTGTCTGTCTGTCTGTCTTAATCAAAATCTGTTTGATTTTCTTCTGAACAATGAACTGCGTATATTTAATGAGTGATCGTGAATGAATGATCTCGTATTATGGAGCCCATGAATGTTATTTTGCTTAAGGGGGGAACTACATGTAGCAGCTTCAAAAAAATCAATATTTTTATTTTTTCATAAATTGTTAATTGAACATCTCAAGAATAAGGTGGTAAAGTTTTGAACTGAAATTCGGTGTGGCCCAGGAATCGCTAATTAGCCGGTAAGTTACTAAAGCGATTGAGTTTTCGTAGTTCGGAACTTTAACCCTTAATGGTCACACGTTCTAAAAATAACGTATTGGTCACACGGGGTCAGAATGACCCCAGCCATGTTTAAACAATTACCACGTTGCCAATATAATTCCGTGCAACTCATAAAAATTCAAGAAATTAGTTTGAACCTTTTAGAATGAGAACATCATCGCAAAAAATTTTTATCAAATTTTCACAATGGCGAAAAAAATCAGGAAGGAGGCAATCCGTAAAAAATACCATTTTTTACTTAAAAAATCATAACTCTGGCAATTTTTAATATTTTTTTATAAAATTTTAGGGTGATATTCTTGAGATATCAGGGTGTATAAAAAAAAATAACTTCATAGTGGGCGCTTCAAAAAAGATATTTGTTTTGACATTTGAAGAGGGTTTTCCCAACGTTAATCTTATCTTACAAAGGAAATCCCAAAGCACTATTAGAGGGAAGGCCAGACCAATCGGGCGCCAATAACTTATAGTAATTCTAGTTAAAGTTTCCGTTGGGGTCATTTTGACCCCGGGTGACCATTAAGGGTTGAAAACATTTTGCTGAAAGCAACATTCTTTAAGATTGTGGGAAACATAACTTTGAAGCGAATCCACCGATCGTGCTAAAATTGTACGCACAACTCAATAACAATATTACCTTAAACTTATACCTACTTGTTTATGAAAATCGCTTTTCGAAACGGCTTTTTTATTGCCAAAAAGAAAAGAAATTTTACGTAAAATTGCAGTTTTTTTTCCCGAAGTATTCCACTTTTGTAATTTTCAATTTTTTAAAATGTTTCTTAGGTATAAGTTCGGCATCCGGATGTTAAAATACTAAAAATTTCTGATTCATACTTTCAAGATGAATATTAAAGTCGTTGGGACTCCGACAAACGGGTAACTGCCGCCATAACCTTCCCGGAATATCACGACGGAACGTCGCCATTTGACAATACTCCTTAATGGAAAAATTTATTTAAACAGTTCAATTATGTAATAAAGTTTACCTACAGTTTCAACAATTTTAAACGTTTTGTTCCTTAAAAAAACGATAAGAATTGATTATTTTCTCACCGTCTGCATGTATTCCCCCCCTTAGTGTATTTTTTTTTCTATTTTGTTTCACCCTTTGTAATCTTACTTTGATGTTATCTTTATTTAGTTTTCATGTATTTTGCTATTTATCATGCAACTACTCTTCTCTCTGTACTATCCTAAACATTTTTGGAGATTTCAAACTGTAATGTTTTCTTAAATTGCCCTACGGAGTCTCTCCAAGGGAATAATAAATTTATCTATCTATCTCTCTCTCGCAAAATAAAAAACAAAAGAAAACTGTGTGTAAATTATTGTAAATTCATTTTTAACATTGTATTCCAAGACCACTGTTTGCTTGTGTGTGTTACAATTACTCATGCTACTCATCGTACTACCACACTTTTTATCCACTGTTCACTGTACTATACATACACACTACTCATGTTGGAAAATTGTAAAACTGCTTTTACTGCTGCTTCCCAAGCTAATTCTCACGTTAATTGTTAATTGAGACATTTCTCGTGAAAAAAATAAAGGATACATATTCTTGCAGAATTGTCCTACGATGAGTAGGACCTTCCGAGATAATTAGTGTTAAAGTTGACCAATGCGAAACCCTAGGACAGTTTTAAGGGAAGACTAAACTGAAAAATGAAAATTCGCTGCTGTTGTCTTTAAACCTTTTTTTTATTGTTCCCTAGGAGTAAAATGAGGTTTTTAAGAGATTCCACCTAGTGACAGCCCCCAAAACACAGATTTATAGCCTACAACCTAAATTTTATACGTAAAACAGGTGTCAGAGAGAATAAGCCCATGCGCAAAGTGAGAAGGTATATAATATGATTACTGGACATCTAAAATAATTAAAAAAGCCCTAAAAAATAATAACTCCAGGTTAGAATTTCAATTTATACCTTATTTCAAGAAAAAAAAATGTTCTTATAAAAACCTCAAAATTTTCCTATTTTTCAGTTTAGTCTTCCCTTAAGTGAACTGTCCCAGGACCGCCGTTTATGCTTTTACATGTCACTTCCGTGTATGGTTGTGTAACAAGGTGGTATGGTAAAACTACGTATGTGTAAAAGAAACATGCAGATCCAGTTTTCTGTGTATATATGTGTACGGTGCCCTACCCCTGACGTGTATTATTGTTATTGCTTCTATTACTACCACTACCACACTACTATGATTATATGTGTTGTCGTTGGAAAACAAAGTAGTAGTAGTGGTAGTAGTAGTAGTCATTATATAAAAAAAGAAAAATAAAAGGGTGAAAATCAAAAGCATCAAATTCTTACTTGTATTATTACTTCTGTTACGACCACTATCGCTACCATTATGATTATTATTATGATTATTAGCATTGCTATTATTATCATCATTATTATTATTATTATTATTAGTATTATTATTATTACTATTATTTCTAAAATTTGGGGTATTTTGTTGGTCCTTTCGTATAATATACATACCAAAGTTCTTCGTTTTTCAAAAATAGTATTTGACTTTTCGTCTCCAATTTTCACCATCTACCACCATCTCTCGGCTTAATGATCCGTGTGTGTGTAGTGCAGCAAAGAACGCTACCTGGTGACTAAATTCGGACCAAGGGAGACGCTAAGTTTTCAGGTTATATGTGTACACACACGCGTGCGCTTATATACTATGTATACACGCGTGCGCTTATATACTATGTATACACACATACGCGCTTTCTCTTATTGTACACACACACATACACACTTTCACATATGTATACATATATGTATATGTATATAGGAAAAAAGTAGATTGAATCTTGAAAGAAGGGGAACTTGAACTTGTGATAAATAGATACTATAATATTGTTGTGTATATACATATATATACATATATACAATAAAGTAAAGGATACTGGAGCAGTGTAGAGGCAGCACTGAGTCCGAATAAATCTCCTTCTTCTTTTTTGGTTTTGTCTCTCCCTCTTCTTATTATTATTCCCCTTTTTCTTCTTCTTCTTTTTGGAGGTGATACTCCACTCATAGTAAGAGTAACCCAAGCGGCAACAGCAACAACAGCAGTACCAGTAACACCAATAATAACAATGACAATCACAAAGTACGAGAATCGACAGACAGTGGAGTCTCTTTGGTTTGAGGTTAGGTGAAAGAGGGTTGTATGTCCTAGGTGGTCCTAGGTAGGTTCTAATATGGAGTTGCAGGAGTGAGACAAAGGGTTACAAAGTTGTGGAGCAGAGCTCCATTGCCGATGCCGATACTGAAGCTACCGCTACTACCGCTGTCGCTGCTACTTACTCCGAATGCAACCAACCAACAGCGTCGTGTTTTTAGACTGACTAGTGACTACACACGCAACCACGGTCATGGCGCGGTCTTTCTCCCTGTGTCTCCCCCTTTCTTCCTTTTTTTTTCTTTCCTCTTGTAGACACTTTTGTGTATACAAATATACACGCATACGTAGATATAGTATGTGTGTGGCTACAAACGCGCGCACATATACAAAGACATTTTATTCACTTATATGTATTGTATACATATATTTATAATAACTCGGTAATTATTGCGAATTTCGAAAAGTGGTAAAAAAAACTTTTCGTCTCAATTTTTCACCATCTAACGCCATCTCTCGGCTTTGGCAACTTACACCACACACCCTGTATGTGTAATATACAATATGTATATATTTATGTATGTGTATATGTGTGGGCATGTATATATGTAATATTTAGGGTGTCCCATAAGTTTCTTCCGCGCCCTGCTATGTATGACCTCGAGCCCGAAAGGAAGAAACTTATGGGACACCCCATGTGTATGAATTTTGTGTGTGTGTGTGTGCGTATGAATAGTATTTTTGTATGTGTGAATGTATGTATGTATGAATAGTATGTATTTTGCGTGTATGTGCGTGTGTACACAGAAGCAGAAACGGTACAGTTACGTGTATCAAGAGACACGGTAGTGTCTCGAGACAAGTTCATGTATGAATTGGGCGAGAGCGCTACCGTGTATCTTTTCTCGACCGAACTAGGTGCGGGCACATGAAAAACAGCCGCCACACGTTGTGTATATACACAGCTTCAACCTCCACACATTCAAACCAAAAATGTCCACTAAGTTGTGTGAGTTTCTTTGTATACATACACGGCTGGATGCCTCTATACGCTCACACGAGAAATGCAACATAAGTAGCGGATAAATGGGGGGTTTGCTAGGCCCTAGGTAATATGGAAAAAATTTGCGACAGACAGTAGCGGTAAATGAGGGGTTTGCTAGGTCTCAATGACACGCAGTGGCGTTGTGTTTTGTTTTCACGAATCCAAAAGACGAAAAATTTACTTTACCGACGCACGTTATGCATTGTTTTATGTTATCTCGAGATATAAAGCCGTTAATAATAATAATATTTGCAAAAAGGAGACAAATCCCCCTAAAAAACACCTCTGGTGCAAAAAGTCGAGACAAGTTCATGTATGAAAAGGGATCTCTCTACAAAAGTTATGAAATCCAACAACATTAGACAAGCTCGTTTTTTAAATTATGTCAATACGAAGTAATTACAAAATGGAAAGAATTTTTTCTGTTTACGTGATTAGAACCGGTATTGAACTTGTCGGGCCCCGAACCCAAACGATAAGCAATAAATATCTTACAATTTAATTTATTTTTACCGCATTATGAATTAGTAAAGCTCAGATTACATAATAATAATATGAATAATTATACATCATACTCAAACATCTGAATTATTCGGGGCCCAACAAGTTCAATACCGGTTCTAATCACGTAAACAGAAAAAATTCTTTCCATTTTGTAATTACTTCGTATTGACATAATTTAAAAAACGAGCTTGTCTAATGTTGTTGGATTTCATAACTTTTGTAGAGAGATCCCTTTTCATACATGAACTTGTCTCGACTTTTTGCACCAGAGGTGTTTTTTAGGGGTATATTTACATGTATATGTCATGTACCGCTTTCTAACCTAAAACTGGAGCGGTAAAGTGGTTAGTTGGTAGTTTTGTTGGTTTGTTGATCGGGTTGATTGGGCTGATCGGCAAGTGGATCTGACAATGAGCTCGGAGAATCGCAAAACCGGATGAAGAAAGTATAGGAAAGCGACACGAGATCGTCGTCAGGGCGTAGGTATGCACATATCTGCTCACTAGGTAGGCACAGCACTCCGCGAACTTTCGTTTTAGGGGTTAGGACACACAAGTATATTTGGTCGGTCGGTTGGTAGAATTGGTAGATTGATGTACCTTGGACGCTATTGGGTATTTATTGTCTTCCATTGCCTTCTTTTATACACGCACACACATACATATACACTTTTTATATCTATAATAATAACAATAATCATAACAACAACAACAACAATAATAATGATGATGATAATAATAATGACAATAATAATGATAATAATAATGATAATAATAATGACAATAATAATGATAATAATAATGACAATAATAATGATAATAATAATGATAATAATAATGACAATAATAATGATAATAATAATGACAATAATAATGATAATAATAATAATAAATAATAATAATAATTCTAGTTATTATCGTTGTTATAATTAATTTTTTATCTATACTACAATTATTGTTATCACTATTTTTAATATTATTGTTGTTGTCGTTGTTCCTTATAAACGAATATTTAAAAAACGATAAAAATTCTTTGTATTTTTTTTTGTCTTTCTCGTCGAACCGATTAGTTCTCTAACGATGTCGTTACCCCGGTTATTGCTTCCAGATGCGACCATGAAGCGATTAAAGCCATCTCTCGGCGGCAACAACGAAACCGACAACAACGACAACAACAGCAACAACAGTAGCGATAGCGACGAAGGCACCTCGTCGGTGTTGTAACATGGCCGAAGCGGAAGCTCCGAAGCTCCCGATGACGATCTAGACTCGTGCATTTGGAGAAAGAGCCAAAATCTCAGGGAAAAAAAAGGGCCTTTTTTTCGTTTTTCTAAGAAACAAAAAAAGAAGGGAAAAAAAGCAAGAAAAAGAAAAAAAAACGAGTGATTTTTAGATCCCAGACCCTAATTTAAGCTCAAAAGTACAAATAAAAAGGTGATGGCGGACAACAAGCCCATTGAAATGGGCCAGCAGGCGCAGCAGCAACCTCAGCAACAGCAACAGCAACAACCTCAGCAGCAACAGCAACCTCAGCAGCAGCAACAACAACCGCAACAGCAACAGCAACCCCAGCAGCAACAGCAACCGCAACAGCAACAGCAACCGCAGCAGCAGCAACCGCAACAGCAACAGCAGCAACCGCCGCAGCAGCAACAAATGATGATCAGCACTCACGAGATTCAGCAACAGCAGCAGAATCTGCAGCAACAGCAACATGTGCAGCAGCAACAAGTGCAGGTGCAACAGCAACAGCAGGTCCAGCAGCAGGTGCAACCGCAACAGCAACAGCAGCAGCAACAGCAGCAAGTTCAGCAACAGCAGCAGATGCAGGTGCAGCAGCAACAGCAGCAACCCCAGGCGGCCACTCAGCAGCAGCAACACGGGGTGGTGTCCACTCAGGTCCAAGTGCAGCCCCAAGTCGCTGCCAGTATTCCCCAGCAACAGGTGATTGGAGGGGGGGAAATGGGGATTTATGGGAAAATTGGGAGTAATTGAGATTTTGTGAGAATTTTAGATTTTATGAAAATTTGGAATTTTATGAAAATTTGGAGTTTTATGAGAATTTGGGATTTTATGAAAATTTGGAATTTTATGAAAATTTGGAATTTTATGAGAATTTGGAGTTTCATTGAAAATTTGGAATTTTATTGAAAATTTGGAATTTTGTGAGAATTTCAGGTTTTATGGGAATTTAGATTTTATGAGAAATTGGTTTGTTATGAGGAATCGGCATTTTATGAAAAATTGGAATTCTTTTAGAATTTAGGTTTTATGAAAATTTTGGATTTTATGGAAATTTAGTTTTTTGTCAGAAATTAGGATTTTATGGAAATTCAGGATTTTATGAGAAACTATAATTTTATGGGAACTTGGTGTTTCCACGGGGAATAGGGATTTTATAAGAAATTGAGATTTTTCGAGAGATTGGTATTTTATGAGAAATTAGGATTTTTTTAAGGAATTGGTTTTTTTAATGAGGAATCAGGATTTTTACGGGAATTTGGGATTTCTTGAGAAATTGGAATTTTATAAGAAACTGAGACTTTATGAGCATCTGGTTTTTTATGAGGAATTGGAATTTTAGGAGAAGTTGAGATTTTTATTAGAAATCGAGATTTTAGGTGAAATTGGTTTTTTTTATGAGGAATCGGAGTTTTATGAAAAATTGGAATTCTTTTAGAATTTGGGTTTTTTGGAAATTTTTAATTTCATGAGAAATTGGGATTTTGTGAGAATTTCAGGTTTCATGGGAATTAAGATTTTATGAGAAATTGGGATTTTATGAGAAATTGGTTTTTTTATGAGGAATCGGGGTTTTATGAAAAATTGGAATTCTTTTAGAATTTGGGTTTTATGGAAATTTTTAATTTCATGAGAAATTGTTGTTTTGGGAGAACTCTAGATCTTGTAGGCATTTGGATTTTTATGAGAAAATAGAATTTTATGAAAATTTAGAATTTTATGAGAAATTGGGATTTTATAAGAATTTGTTTTTTTTTAAATGAGAAATCGGGGTTTTATAAAAAATTGGAATTCTTTTAGAATTTGGGTTTTATAAAAATTTTAGATTTTATGAAAATTTGGTTTCTTATCAGAAATTAGGATTTTTTAGAGTTTCAGGATTTTATGAGAAACTAAGATTTTATGGGAAACTGGTGTTTCCATGGGGAATTTGGATTTTATAAGAAATTGGGATTTTTCGAGAGATTGGTAATTTATGAGAAATTAGGACTTTTTTTAGGAATCGGGATTTTGTTAGAAATTGGGGTTTTGTGAGGATTTGGAATTTTCTGAGAATTTGGAATATCATTAGAAATTGGGATTTTATGAAAAATTCGAATTTTATGAGAATCTGGGATTTTATAAGAATTCGTTTTTTTATGAGGAATCGGGATTTTATGAAAAATTGGAATTCTTTTAGAATTTGGGTTTAATGGAAATTTTGATTTTTATGAGAAATCGGAAGTAACTGGGAAATGGAATATATTTTTAAAAAAATAGGGATCGGTGAGAAATTGAAAGTGGTTGAAAAATAGAAATTGGGAGTAATTGAGAAATAAGATCAATAAAAAAATTGGAAAAAATGAAGGGAAAGTGGAAACATTGAAAAATTGGACATAATTAAATAACAAAATTTAGTTAAAAAATTGAAAACAATTAAATAAGGGCGATTAATCAGAAACTGGTAATAATCAGAAAATTGGAATGATAAGAAATTGCTAAAAATTAGACAAGAGAAATTTCTTAATAATTCATATTGCATTCGACAGTTGCAGAATGCAGTTGCGGTATCGATGCAGCACCAGCAGTCGATGACCCTGTCGGGTCAGCAGAGCGCTGGGACGATCACGACGATGGCGGCGCACCCGCAGACGGTGCAGGTCATCCAGCAACCGATCCAGAGCCAAGCTTATCACCTCCAGCAGCTCTACAATGCCCAGGGAACGCCCTTGCTCATGCCCAGTAACCTGGCCCTCCACCCGGCCGGCCTCAATTCGTCCCCGATTCAGGTGGGACAGTAATAAAAATAATAATAATAATAATAAAAAACAGGGTGGCCCGCGAGTCCCTCGTGTTCCTGAGCTCAAACGGAGACGAAAAGTCCTTTACCATTTTTTTCTCCGACGCTCCGTTGATTTTATACGAATTTTTTAAAATCGACCAATCAGCAAGCTCATAGATAACCGCGCCTCTGCTGATTGGTGGATTTTCAAAAATTCATATAAAATCAACGGATAGTCGGAGAGGAAAATGGTAAAGGACTTTTCGTTTCCGTTTTGAAAGATCGATCGATTTATTTTATATTGAGCAAAAAATATAATAATAATAATAACAACAACAACAATAATAATATATCTTCATATTCCTGAGCTCAAACGGAGACGAAAAGTCCTTTACCATTTTTTTCTCCGACGCTCCGTTGATTTTATACGATTTTTTTTAAGATCGACCAATCAGCGAGCTCATTGATAACCGCGCGTCAGCTGATTGGTGGATCTTAAAAAATTCATATAAAATCCACGGACGGTCGTAGAAAAAAATGGTAAAGGACTTTTCTTCTCCGTTTTTGCTCAGGAACACGAGAAAAAATTATTACGATTATTGTTCAATATAAATCAATCAATCAATCAATTAATTAATTAATTAATTAATTAATTAATTTGCGACAATTTGCAGGTAATAACCTCGGGGAAGCCGTTCCCGCCGACGGCCCAGCTGACGCCGCACATGCTCACGGCGACCTCGACTCCCGGCCAGGGCGGGGGCCACCCGGGAGCGGGCGCCACGAAGGTACAAGGTTTTCCCACCGGGTACCTGCCGGTACCGACCTCAGCGACTCCCGGTGGCGGTCAGACGCTATTGTTCAGCCAGCTGGGGGTGCTGGGATCGCCGCAGCATCCGTCGTCCATCCAGCAGCAGCAACAGCAACAGCAACAGTCGGCCAACAAGCAGGACCAGGTGCAGAAGGTTCGTTTTTACCTCCCCCTCCCCCCTTCCTTTTTATTTTAATTTATTATTATTATTATTATTATTATTATTATTATTATTAATTTGCATCAACTGGTTACTACCAAAAAATGAAATTCCCAATTTATTAATTAATCATAGTCACTCCCCATTGATTGGCCCACGGCCAATATTGAGTCACCAATTGATCAGTAATTGATAATTAATTATTGACTTAACGTTTTTGCAGTACACCACCTGCGCCGCGGGAACAGCTTCGGGTGGTCGAGGTGGCGGCATGCAATTCACCCCCTGGCAATTCGCGCCCCAGGTCGCCTGGACGGGGTTGCAGCCGCAGACGCTGCTCACAGCGGCCCCGAACCAGATCTTCATCCGGGGGCCCACACAGTCGGATATGTTCATCCAGAGCCCGCAGCCCCTGCAGACCCATAACGGTATCGCCGGTACCCCCTTTTTATTATTATTATTATTATTATTATTATTATTGTACTGGATAATATTAAAATTAATATAAATTAAAATATGGAAAATTCGGAAATATACAAAAATCGAGAGAAAGTGACAATTTTAGGAATTGGTGAAAATTAAGAAGTTGAAAAAACAATTGAAAATGTTGAGAAATTGAGGAAAATTAAATAATGAAAAAAATGTGAAAATTAACAATTTCATAAAAATTGAATATTTGGAGGAATTGGGAACAATGAAGAAATTGAAAAAAATGGGAAAATTAATAATTTCATGAAAATTGAAAATTTAGAGAAATTGAGGAAAATTAAATAATTGAACAAAAATGGGAAAATTAGTAATTTCATGAAAATTGAAAATTTAGAGAAATTGAGGAAAATTAAATAATTGAAAAAAATGGGAAAATTAATAATTTCATGAAAATTGAAAATTTAGAGAAATTGGGAAAAATGAAGAAATTGAAAAAAAGTTTGGAATTTGAAACGAAAATTGGAAAATGGAGAATTTGAATAGTTTGGAAAATTGATAAATTCATAGAAATTACAAATTTTGAGAAATTAGGGAAAATTAAACAATTTAAAAAAAAATGGGAAAATTAATCATTTCATGAAAATTGAAAATCTTGAGAAATTGAGGAAAATTAAATAATTGAAGAAAAAAATCAGAAAATTGGTATATTCTGACAAATTGATGATTTAGAGAAATTGAGCGAAAATTGATGAAATTTGAAAATTATCAGCGCTGGCGACGCAGCAACAGATCCAAGGTGTGCAGCAAATCGCGGCAGCCGGCAGCAAACCCCGGGTGATGGAGATCCAGCAACAGCAGCAACAGCAGCAACCAGCGAAACAGGGATCCGGGGGTCAACGGCCGCTCAGCATCCTGCCGTCCTCTCTGCAGGCCGTCCAAACGGCCAACATCCGCCCGGCCAGCTCGGTCTCCACCCAGACGGTCCATGGGGTGCAGGCTACCGTCCACGCGCAGGTTATCATTAAAACTAATGAAGAAATTGGGAATTTTCGAAATTTTAACATTCTCCCAATTTTTCTCATTTTCCCCAATTTTCCAAATTTCTCCTAATTTTTCTCATTTTCCCAATTTTCCAAATTTCTCCCAATTTTTCTAATTTCCCCAATTTTCCAAATTTCTCCCAATTTTTCTCATTTTCCCAATTTTCCAAATTTCTCCCAATTTTTATCATTTTCCAAATTTCTCCCAATTTTTCTAATTTCCCCAATTTTTCTCATTTCAAAATTTTCCCCAATTTTTCAATAAATTAATTTCTTCCAGAGCGGCAAGAGCAGCGGCAGCGGCGGTAAGGGCCGAGGAAAACCGGTGATTCGTACCAGCCCGGGCCCGAACGCCGCCTCGACGGCGGCGTCCAAGGCCGACGCCACCAATCAGACGAAATCCAACGTGCACCACGCCACGATGATCATGCAGCAACAACAGCAACACCAGCAACAACAGCAACAACAGCAGCAACAACAACAGCAACAACAACAACCGACAGTGGGCAACAGCAACAAGGTCCTGATCGCGGCGAACTCGACGGTGGTGACGTCAGCGCCCCCTTTGGGCTCGCCCATGTCCGGGCCCGACAAGCAGGGATTCGTGCAACAGACGAAGACCGTGATGCAGGCGACGCAGCAACAACAGGTGACCCAGGCGCTGCAGCAGCAACAGCACCAGCAACACCAACAGCAGCAGCAACAACAGCAACAGCAACAACAGCAGCAGCAGCAACAACAGCAACACCAGCAACAGGTGTTCATCCAGCAGATGCAGCACATGCAGCAGCAACAGCAACTGCAGCAGCAACAGCAACAGCAGCAGCAGCAGCAGCAACAGTATCAGCAACAAGTGCAATCGGCTCAGCAACAGATCCAACCCAAACCGATGATGGGTGAGGGAATAATTTGGGATAATTGATATTTTTGGGAAAAAAAGTCGAATTTTTTTTGGGGGCGATGGGAAATTGTAATTGTTGCTTTTTCAAATTGGGAAAATTGGGGAAAATGAAAGAATTGGATGGAAATTTAGCGAAAATTCAAGGGAATTGTAAAATTTAGCGAAAATGAAAGGGAAATTGGAAAAATTTGAGGAAGAAAGAAAAAATGATGGAGAAAATTGGGGAAAATGAAAAAATTTGATGGAAATTTAGCGAAAGTTCAAGGGTATTGTAAAATTTAGCGAAAATTAAAGAGGAATTGGGAAAATTTGAAGAAGAAAGAAAAAATGGTGGAGAAAATTGGGGAAAATGAAAAAATTGGATGGAAATTTAGCGAAAGTTCAAGGGAATTGTAAAATTCAGCGAAAATTAAAGGGAAAATGGAAAAATTTGAAGAAGAAAGAAAAAATGATGAAAATTGGGGGTAATGAAAAAGTTTGATGGAATTTTAGCGAAAATTCAAGGAAAATTGAAAAATTTGAAGAACAAAAAAAGGTGATGGAGAAAATTGGAAAGAATCGAGGAAAATTAGAATTCGATTATATTTGTTTTGGAAATTATTATTATTATTATTATTATTATTATTATTATTGTTGTTATTGTTATTATTGTTATTATTATTATTATTATTATTATTATTATTATTATTATTATTATTAGTTGAAAATCTGCAATATTGCTAAAATTTTTAAAAATTTTAGGAACCATGGGAATGCAACAACAACCGCAACAACAACAGGGCGTCGTTTTAGGCGCGGAGCAGAGACCCATAATGCCCGTGATGTCCATGGGAGGCGTCGGCTCGGTCGTTGCGACGACCCTGCAGATGAATCAGGTTCCCCAGCAGTCCATGGCCTCTGCCCAGCAGATGACCATTCCCGTGAGTATCAATTTGACAAAATATTGAATAATAAATTAAATTAAATTAAATTATTTACTTCATACTCAATTACTCAATCACTCAATTTGATTTACTTCATTAGTAAAAATTAACAATAAAGTCGTTAAACCAGAAAAATAACAACCAAAAAATTAATATTAAGTATCGCGACTAAGGGAAACAACCCAAAATCATATTTAAATTAAATTATATTAATTAAAATTTGTCGAATTATCAATTTTTAATTGAATTCATTTTAATTAAAAATTTGACAGAATATTAATTGATTGATCCTTATTTAAAAACCACGTCTCGATTAACAAAATGTGCAATTTGAAAATCCCCAATTAAAAATAAGTTCTTAATTGATAAAAATTTATTTAAAAATCTCTAGTTAACAAAATTTGCTAATTAATAAAAATCAATTAAAAATGTTCTAATTGATTATTTTTGAAAAAATATCCTCCCAATTAAGAAAAACCAATTGAAAAATCTTTAATAAATATTATTTTTCTAATTAATAAAAATCCAATTAAAATTCCCCAATTAAAAATACCTTCCTGATTAATAAAAATCCATTTAAAAATCTCCAATTAAAAATAATTCCGTAATTAATAAAAATCAATTAAAAATAATTCCGTAATTAATAAAAATCAATTAAAAATGTTCTAATTGATTATTTTTGATAAAATATCCTCCCAATTAAGAAAAACCAATTGAAAAATCCTTAATAGAAAATACTTTTCTAATTAATAAAAATCCAATTGAAATTCTCCAATTAAAAATCACTTCCTGATTAATAAAAATCCTATTAAAAATCTATAATTAAAAATAATTCCCTAATTAATAAAAATCAATAAAAAATTGTCTAATTGATTATTTTTGAAAAAATATCCTCCCAATTAAGAAGAACCAATTGAAAAATTCCTAATAAAAATTACTTTTCTAATTAATAAAAATCCAATTAAAATTCCCCAATTAGAAATTCCTTCCTCATTAATAAAAATCCTATTAAAAATCTCCAATTAAAAATA
Source organism: Gasteruption jaculator (assembly GCA_949825005.1). NCBI lineage: Eukaryota > Metazoa > Arthropoda > Insecta > Hymenoptera > Gasteruptiidae > Gasteruption > Gasteruption jaculator. The sequence continues at coordinate 19,261,096 of OX463764.1, read as the reverse complement.
ATTCCCTAATTAATAAAAATCAATTAAGAATTGTCTAATTGATTATTTTTTAACAATTCCTAATAAAAATTAGATTTCTAATTAATAAAAATCCATTCAAAATTCCCCAATTAGAAATTCCTTCCTCATGAATAAAAATCCTATTAAAAATCTCTAATTAAAAATAATTCCTTAATTAATAAAAATCAATTAAAAATTGTCTAATTAATTATTTTTGAAAAATTCCTAATAAAAATTAATTTTCTAATTAATAAAAATCCAATTAAAATTCCCCAATTAAAATTCCCCAATTAAAAATACCTTCCTCATTAATAAAAAATTCATTAAAAAATTCTCAATCAATGATAAATTGTGATCCCAATCAATAAAAATAAACAAATCTTCTTTTCCTCGCAGACGATGAACCCCGCACTGCTGGGCGGCCAGATGGTGAACGGGAACCCGGGGGTGCAACAGACCCTGCCGATGCTCGCCACCGACCAATCGCAGCAGTCGCAGGAGGGTGCGACCAATTCGACGACGATGATGGCCACGGTCGTCGCGACGCCGGATCGGGGACCGCACCAGCACCCGCACCAGCACCAGCAACACCAGCACCAGCATCAACACCAGCAACACCAGCAACACCAGCAGCACCAGCAGCAGCACCAACAACAACACCAGCAACACCAGCAACCGGGTGAGTGCCCGGCGCTGATCCTACCGACGACGACGTCCACGACGCCCGGCGTCGCTATGATGGGCGTCGACGGCCACGATGCCTCCAAGGGTTGCCACCTAAGGAAGGACGAGATCGTGGCTCCGCTCGTCATCGACGACCAGCAAATGAACGTTTCAGGTACGGGGAGAGCAAGCCGCCGATCCAGAACCTGACACCCTTCTTCGAGAGGTTCGAGGTCGAATTCTGACCCGTGACGTTTTTTTCAGAAGCCGGTGACCAGCAACAGACGAAGTCGACGTCTACGTCGACGTCGACGGGGATCGGAACCGGAACCGGAACGGGCACGGGGACGACAATGGGGGGCGCAACGAAGGAGGAGGATTCGAGCGGAAAGCAGCTGGAGCCGGACAAGATGTGCGGCAACAATCCACTCGCGGGCCTTGCCAACGCCGTCAACTCGATCACTAACGGCATGGTGTCGAGTGACGAGGCGATGACGACGCCGGCGCCGGTGCCGGTGTCCTCGGCGTCGACGGCACAGCCGGTGCCGCTATCGGCCAGTAACAAGCAGCACCCGCCCCCGAAGGCGATGGTCAAGCCCCAGGTGTTGACCCACGTGATAGAAGGGTTCGTCATTCAAGAAGGTGAGAGAGAGGGATTGATTGGATTGATTGATTGATCGATCGGATCGGATCGCATCGGATCGTTGGGATTGATTCGATCGACTGGATTGATTGATCGAATCGATTACATTGGATTGCAGTAAATTGGATTGATCTAGTTTGATTAATTGAAATGACTGGATTGATTGATCGATGGATGAGATTGGATTGGATTGGAGTAAATTGGATTGATCGACTTTGATTAATTGAAATGATTGGATTGATTGATCGGTCGACTTGGATTGGATTGGATTGGATTGGATTGGATTGGAGTAAATTGGATTGATCGACTTTGAATAATTGAAATGATTGGATTGATTGATCGATCGATGAGATTGGATTGGATTGGAGTAAATTGGATTGATCGAGTTTGATTAATCGAAATGATTGGATTGATTGACCGATCGATGAGATTAGATTGGAGTAAATTGGATTGATCGAGTTTGATTAATCGAAATGATTGGATTGATTGATCCGATCGGATTGGATTGGATTGGAGTAAATTGGATTGATCGACTTTGATTAATTGAAATGATTGGATTGATTGATCGATCGGCTTGGATTGGATTGGATTGGAGTAAATTGGATTGATCGACTTTGATTAATTGAAATGATTGGATTGATTGATTGATCGATGAGATTGGATTGGATTGGAGTAAATTGGATTGATCGACTTTGATTAATTGAAATGATTGGATTGATTGATCGATCGGCTTGGATTGGATTGGATTGGAGTAAATTGGATTGATCGACTTTGATTAATTTAAATGATTGGATTGATTGATTGATCGATGAGATTGGATTGGATTGGATTGGAGTAAATTGCATTGATCGACTTTGATTAATTGAAATGATTGGATTGATTGATCGATCGATGAGGTTGGATTGGATTGGAGTAAATTAGATTGATCGACTTTGATTTATCAAATTGATTGGATCGATCGATCAATTAGATTGGTGTGGATTGGAGTAAATTGGATTAATTTAATTGATCGGATCGTTGGGATCCACTCGATCAATTGGATTGATTGGATCGATCGGATCGTTGGGATCCTCTCGGTCAATTGAATCGATTGAATCGATCGGATTGGATTGAAGTCAATTGGATTAGTTGAATCGATCGGGTTGGATTGAAGTAAATAGGATTGAATGAATCAATCGGATTGGATTGAAGTAAATTGGATTGATTGAATTCATCGGATTGTTGGGATCCACTCGATCGATTGGACTGATTGGATCGATCGGATCGTTGGGATCCACTCGGTCAATTGGATTGATTGGATTGATCGGATTGGAAATTAGATTGGATTCCATCGGTCAGAATGGATTCGATTCGATTGGAATGGAATGAATTGGATCGGATCGGTTGAATTGAATTATAATATGATCGATTGATTACAGCTTCCGAGCCGTTCGCGGTGAATCGAACATCGCTGAACTCGACCGGTCAAGAAATCGGCAATTCTGGCGGCCGGAACAGCATGTCCCTGGACAAAGACGCTGCGGATGAGCCTCCGAGTAAGTGGCAATTTTCATTTTATGTATATTATTGTGGCTGGGGGGGGGGGGGGGGGGGGTGAAGGAGGTAGTAGTAAAACGTCGCTTATTGTCCCGCAGAGAAAAAACACGCGCCGAACTACGTCTCGGACGAGAACGGCGGCGGCGGCAAGTGCGAGAGTTGCGGCAGCGCCATAGACGAGCAAAACGGGAAGCTCAACAAGAAGGACAAGCGCTTTTGCTCGACGCAATGCGCGAAGAGTGGGAAACGGCGCGAGCGCAACGGCGGCATCGAGAAGCAGCAGTGGACCGACATGGAGACAGACGGTATCGGCGACGGAAACCTGCTGAAGAAGGGCGGCGTCGAGGAAAAGTCCGTCCCGACAATGGCGACGGCGCCCTCTGTCGTCGACGACGCCGTGCCCCGGATCAACCCCGTCAAGTGGACGGTAACGCGATTTTTCCATGATACGCGACGTCCCCTTGCAAAGTATCGATTGTATCGAAAAATACCAGAGAACCTTTTTTGTAGAGAAAAAGATTCCCGATCGAAAAGTATAGGGATCCTTTTTCGATACAATCGATAGTTTTCGAGATATCGTTCATCGAAGACTGAAGATCCTCAAATCCAAATTTTGTCGTGACTTATTTATACCACGATATCTCGCAGAGTATCGATTATATCAAAACATATCAAATAACATTTTTTATAGAGAAAAAGATTCCCGATCGAAAAGTATAGGGATCCTTTTTCGATACAATCGATAGTTTTCGAGATATCGTTCATCGAAGACTGAAAATCCTCAAATCCAAATTTTCTCGTGACTTATTTATACCGCGATATCTCGCAAAGTATCGATTATATCGAAACATATCAAATAACCTTTTTTATAGAGAAAAAGATTCCCGATCGACAAGTATAGGGATCCTTTTTCGATACAATCGATAGTTTTCGAGATATCGTTCATCGAAGACTGAAGATCCTCAAATCCAAATTTTCTCGAGACTTATTTATACCGCGATATCTTGCAAAGTATCGATTATATCGAAACATATCAAATAATCTTTTTTATAGAGAGAAAGATTCCCGATCGAAAAGTATAGAAACCCTTTTTCGATACAATCGATAATTTTCGAGATATCGTTCATCGAAGACTGAAAGTCCCCAATTCCAAATTTTTTCGAGACTTATTTATACCGCGATATCTCGCAAAGTATCGATTATATCGAAACATACTAAATAACCTTTTTTATAGAGAAAAAGATTCCCGATCGAAAAGTATAGGGATCTATTTTCGATACAATCGATAGTTTTCGAGATTTCGTTCATCAAAGACTGAAAATCCCCAAATCCAAACTTGCTCGAGACTTATTTATATCGCGATATCTCGCAAAGTATCGATTATATCGAAACATATGAAACGACCTTTTTTATGGAGAAAAAGATTCCCGATCGAAAAGTATAGAAATACTTTTTCGATACAATCGATAGTTTTCGAGATATCGTTCATCGAATACTGAAAATCACCCCTTCCAAACTTAATCGATAATTTCTACCGATTTTTCCGCAGGTCAACGAGGTCTGCGAGTTCATTCGCGGGTTACCGGGCTGCGCCGATTACGCGGAGGACTTCGCCATCCAGGAGATCGACGGGCAGGCGCTGATGCTGCTCAAGGAGGACCACCTGATGTCCGCTATGAGCATCAAATTGGGACCGGCGCTAAAAATCGTCGCGAAGATCGACTCCATGCGCATCGACTCGGCCTCGAACTCCACGACGGCTTGTGGCGCGGCCGGGAACGCCTCGTAAAACGACCGAATCGTCTCGAAATATCCGAATGCCGCGAATACGCGTCTGACGAAATCCCGATCCTCCGGTATCTCGCGATTATCGAACTCCAGGAACGAGGGTCGAGTCTCGGACGCGTATATGCGTCGTGACCGAAATGGAGATTTTCTTAGATTAATTTTTCAGACGCTCATTTGCGTCATCCCGCAAATTGGGGATTTTTATATAATTTTTTTACGTCATTTTGGAAATCTGTATTTTGTTTTTTATTTTTTTTGACGCGAAAATGCGTCACCTTCGGTTACGACGCGTGGTTTCGCAGTTGGGACGCATATATGCGTCGCGAAAATTGATAGCGAGTTACATATCAGCGTCTTCCTGCATTTCGACCGGAAATGCACCCAAAAAAAAAGACAAAAGAAACGTACAAATTCCTGGAATTCGAAAATCGAGCGATTCTTGGATTTTCGGGAACTCGAAAAAGAGAAGGGAGAGAAAATGGAGATTCACTGAAAAAGAAACAGAGAGAGAGAGTGAGTGAGAGCCGACAGTCACTGCAGGGTTTGTGCAACTAGCGTCTGGCCCCAAAACGGGACCAAAACGCGAGAAGGAGGGAAACTTCGAACCCGATGAATTTTTTTTTCGTAATTTTTTTTTCTCTTTTTTTTCTCACATTCCGGGAAAGTCCGAACTTTCTTTTTCCTCTCGAAATTTGTAAATAGACATATATATTCGTGTCTCTCCCTCTCTCTCTTTCGCTCTTATTTAAAAAATTAAGTTACTATCTCGTATTTTGCTGTGTTCGATTTTCCGATAAGCATGAGTAATACCAGAAATCGACTGAATTTGGGCGATTTCGAATTAGCGGGTGGGGGAGAGTATCGAGAAAAGACGATCCATGGATTGCGAGATATCGAAACTCGCAATCGAGACGTTGTTTTCGAAATATTCGACTTTGGTGGCCGATATCTCGATAGGTATCGATTGTATCGAAAAACGATAAGAATACTTATCAATCGGGGATCTTATTCTCTACAAAAAAGGTTATGTCGCACTTTGCGATATAATCGATACTTCTCGAGATATCGCTATATAAGCGAGCCATGAAAAATGGAAAAGGACGTTTGGCAGTCTTTGAGGACCGATATCTCGGTAGGTATCGATTGTATCGAAAAAGGATAAGAATACTTATCGATCGAGAATCTTGTTCGCTACAAAAAAGGTTATGTCGCACTTTTCGATATAATCGATACTTCTCGAGATATCGGTATATAAGCGAGCCATGAAAAATGGAAAAGGTCGTTTGGCAGTCTTTGAGGTCCGATATCTCGATAGGTATCGATTGTATCGAAAAACGATAAGAATACTTATCGATCGGGAATCTTGATCTCTACAAAAAAGGTTATGTCGCACTTTTCGATATAATCGATACTTCTCGAGAAATCGAGTCGCGAAATAAGGGGAAGGAGATATGCCTCTATTTTCCACCCCTCCCGTTTTTCACTTTAGCCCCGCCCTCTTTTTCTCCTCTTTTTTTCCCCCCGAATCGGGAGCCCCCAATTCTTCACTGCCGTTTTCCAGATTTCGCCTGGAAAAAAGAGAGTAAGAGAAAAAGACAAAAAAATGAACACGATGGATAGGACGGGAAAAAAAATCAGTAAAAATCCCACCCCTACTCCCTACTTACAATTAAGCTGTACATTAGGAATCGCGGTATACATATAGGATATAAGAAAACCACCCCCCCTCCAACCCTCGTATTTTCTATATGCAACAATTGCATCCCCCTAGGCCGTAAGTGTAAATACATGCGAGAATCAGCGTGAAGTGTTTATTTAAGTCCACGTCGAAGACGAAATCGAAGAAGAAGTGGAGGAGGGGAGGAAATATACGAACGAACAAATTTTATAATGCAGAAAAAAAAAAGTTCTACTTGTTTTGCATTTAATTATTCGAACCGACTTATTTTGGATCGTTTTGTTTGAAACCGACTTATTTTTTTATGGACTTATTTTGGGTCGTCTTATTTTGGACCGACTTATTTTGGATCGTTTTGTTTGAAACCGGCTTATTTTTTTATGAACTTATTTTGGGTCGTCTTATTTTGGACCGACTTATTTTGGATCGTTTTGTTTGAAACCGACTTATTTTTTTATGGACTTATTTCGGGTCGTCTTATTTTGGACCAACTTATTTTTGGTCGCGTTACTTTACATTAACTTATTTTGGGTCGTCCTACTTTGGATTGACCGATTTTGAGTCTTCCTTTTTAGATCTTTTTCAATTTTGAAGCACGGCGCCATCTCTCGGAATTTTCCCCAAATCTAATAACCCTACTTGTAAAGTTTGGTTCGTAACATTTGTTGAGCGCCAACTTGGAAAGGCGACGTCAAATTTACGCGACTTCCTATTCACGCCGCGTGGGTCGCAACGGTATGGGCCGTTGCATTTGTCCGAATCGGCGCGGCCTGAATGGAAAGTTTCGTGTCGGTCCCCTGAAAAAAAAGCAAGCTGCAATTAGAAAGTTACTTAACAAGGGTAATTCTAGATTATTCATTATATGATTATTTATCCGAATTCGAATATCACCTGCGAACTCGCTCGAAGCGCCATCTATAATGTTCTTGTGTCCACCAGAACGTAACAAAACCGCCAATTTCACTCACGATTTTGTCGTCGGTCGCAACGCCATCTCTCGCGATTCCTCCCAACCAACGATTTTGTCCTCGGTCGCAGCGCCATCTCTCGCGATTCCCTCCAACCAACGATTTTGTCCTAGACCACAGCGCCATCTCTCGTCTTGTCATCCAACCGTCAACTCTAAACCCCCCGCCCCCTCGATTTCAACGCCATCTCTCGAGTTTCCCTCCAACCAACTCCTCTTCCTTTTTTTTCTTTTACCCTTTTTCTCCATTCGGAGGCCCTGCTCCATTCGCAACATAACCTCTCGGTACCAACGGAGGGAAAACACCAAAGAAACACGCGAATCGCAAATTTTCTTCGAACTCGGTCCCTGGGCAGGTGCGTAGAATTAAGTGGCGACAAAATTTTCAAATTAAAAAATCACTTTCGACTTCCGATTTCACGCAGATTCGGGATGAAGCTGAAACTGCGCAACAAGAACGCGTTCCTGGACAAGTTGCACCGGTTCGGTGTATATACGTGCATCGGCGTCAGCGTGGTCAGCTCGGTGCTGCTCATTCAGCGGGTGGTCTATCACTTCGTTTACGTGGTGCCGGAGAGGAAGGAATTGCAGCGGATGCAAGAGCGCGCGCTGCTGGAGGAGGGCCGGGCCCTGCCGAGTCCCGGGACTGCCGGTGAAAGCGCTGAATTGGCGTAATCGGGCGAATCCTGGACTTTTTTTGTCTCTTATGTTTCGGAGAATCGGATCTTCCTTTTGTTTTTTTTTTGGGGGGGGTGTTTTTGTTATTTTGTTCTCTGTTCCGGAAAATGTGATTGAAGAATAAAGGTGTATAGTAGTTGAGTATATAAGAGATGTGAGAATAAAGGGTGGGGAAGGGGGGATTCCTTGTACACCTAAATAAGAGTTGGTCCAAAATTTTGGTTCCTTTCTTTTATTTTTTAAGATGTTCCAAAATAAGTTATGTCCGAACAAGAGAGTTCATATTAAGTTGGTCCAAGATAAGTCGATGTAAATTATTTCCATCTAAAATAGGATAACCCAAAATTAGTTTGTCCAAAATAAGATGATCTTAAATAAGTTGGTCCAAGATAAGTCGATCTAAATTATTTCCATCCAAAATAGGATAACCCAAAATTAGTTTGTCCAAAATAGGATAATCTTAAATAAGGTGGTTTAAAATAAGATGATCTTAAATAAGTTGGTCTAAAATAAGATGATCCAGGGTAAGTCTATCTAAATTATTTCCATCCAAAATAGAATGACCCAAAATTAGTTTGTCCAAAATAAGATGATCTTAAATAAGTTGGTCTAAAATAAGATGGTCCAAAACAAGTCTATCTAAATTATTTCCATCCAAAATAGAATAACCCAAAATTAGTTTGTCCAAAATAAGATGATCTTAAATAAGTTGGTCTAAAATAAGATGGTCCAAAACAAGTCGATCTAAATTATTTCCATCCAATATAAGATAACCCAAAATTAGTTTGTCTAAAATAGGATAATCTTAAACAAAGTGGTCTAAAATAAGATGATCTTAAATAAGTTAGTCTAAAATAAGATGGTCCGAGATAAGTGGATCTAAATTATTTCCATCAAAAATAGGATGACCCTAAATAAGTTTGTCGAAAATACGAGGATCTTAAATAAGTTGGTCTAATATAAGATGGTCCAAGATAAGTCGATCTAAATTATTTCGATCCAAAACAGGATAACCCAAAATTAGTTTGTCCAAAACTAGATGATCCTAAATAAGTTGGTCTAAAATAAGATGGTCTAAAATAAGTTGATCTAAATTATTTCCACCCAAAATAGGATAACCCAAAATTAGTTTGTCCAAAATAAGATGAACTTCAATAAGTGTAAAATGAAAATACATCATTAAATTTCATAAACATTTATTACAAAAATAGTTAGATAATATAAAAATCGTTATTTCGCTTTCAATAATAAGAAAACGGAATATAATCCAAAAAAAAATTTTTTAAGAAATTGTAAAAAGTAAAAGAAAAAATATTAGAATAATGAAGAAAACAATATAAATAATTTATGAATTTTCAATAATATCAATTTTTATTCAAGTCTCGTAAAAGGGGAATCAATTTTTCGAAAAATGTCTAAAGGTAACAAAGCAACGTTAAAAAAATAATTAAAATTTGTCAATATACATTTTTAGGAAACGGTACACCGATCGTAAAGTATAGCTATACATTAATTTGTTGATGATACCACTTGAAACATTCCCCCAAACACAACCCGGGATTGCCGATGCAAGCGGGACAAGAGTAATTGCTGCGACAGTATTTTCCCTCTTTGTAGCACTTCCGGCACATCTTTCTGTTCACCTTCCCGTTTTTATTTCTCGGTAAAATCTCCGGCAGGTGATCGTACGTTTCCGGTGTCGTCGATCCCCCGTCTTGGGCCTTTCCAATCAAGTTTCTCAAAATCTCCAGACGATAGTCGTAAAAACTCAACTTCCTGATCGCCAGCGAGTAGGTTTTGTACAAATTGAACGAATTCAAGATCAAAGTTTCGACCAAATGGATCCACAATTTGACAAACCATTCAAATGTCCCCCTCGAGCAGGAATAATACGACAGCATCTCGTCTTTCCGGTGTACCCCGCTCATAAATTTCGTATATTGACGCAACGCGATTGGTTGCACAATTTTTTCTTTGTATTTATTTTCGTATTCCCTCAGTGTCGCTTTGAATTCGCTCGAAACGAACAGGGCGTCCCTCTTATCCTTAAATTTCCCCACCACGACGTTGTCCTTGAACCGAGAAATGACTTCATTTTTCAACAATTTTTTGTCCGTCACTTCCAAATTGTTTCCCCTCCTCGTGCTCTTTAAAATTCCGGTACAATAACTTTTGTGGCCGAGCAATTTCGAAACCAGGCCAAAAGAACCGTAAGAATCGTCCACGAAAATGGAATGTCCCCGATTCAAAAAATCTTCCAACAAATGAAGGACAATTTCCTGTCCCTTTTCATTCGAATCGTCCCCGTTTCCCGCGGACACTTTCATTCTCAAAGCGGTGCCCGAACTTTCCCGGGCAACGTATACCCTCGCGCCATGTTTGGCTTTTCTATTCGAGCCTACCGACAACTCCCTGCGAGGGTAATACACTTCCCTCATTTTTTTATTGAAATAATCCACGACCGGACCGATTTTCTCTAGGCCACGATCGGTTTCGTCACCGGAGGAGAACCGAAGCGACCTCAAGACATTTTGAAACCTTTGTTTGCTCATGTGACGGGAGAAACATTGGAACCCAAATTGGTCGCTCTTGCTCCAGTAGTTCTCGATTCTCGGGCATTTTATGGTTCCCATGTGCAGCAGTAACCCTAGAAACACCTTGAACTCGGAAACGGTCAAGTCCTTCCACGTTTCCCTCAAATTCGTTTCCCCGAATTTGTTCGTTCCGTCCACGACCGAGGAGAAAAAGGAATCGTCGAATAAAAGTTCGAAAAAATCGTAGGGACCGTCCCCGTTTGGGTACTTCCGGAGACCCGGTTTGCCCACAAAGGGAATTTTCGTGAGAGCGCCATCTTCTTCCCACGTTTCCGCGTCCTCGATAAGGTCGCCTTGGTCCGGTTCAATTTCGATTTCGCTTTCGGTTTCGCTTTTAACGTCGAGACCATCGTCCCAGTCGCTTTCCTCAAAAAAGTCGTCCTGTGGTTCCGCGTCGTCCAAGAGTTCGACCTTCACGGTCATGGTTTCAACATTTTCCTCCCGCGTTCCCGATGCTCCTGCCCCAGGATCTTCCATTTTTAGGGCCCGAGTTTAATTCCCCCTAGTAGCCATTTTGTTGCGTCTTGGAAAGGTTATTTTTTTTTGGTTGGACCAAATAAAACACTTGTGACTGTATTTAAGTGACGAAAACGTTGATTGGATGGGCCATTTTAAGGGCCAAGTTTAATTCCCCCTAGGAGCCATTTTGTTGCGTTTTGGAAAGGTTATATTTTTTGGTTGGACCAAATAAAACACTTGTAACTGACGAAAACGTCGATTGGATGGGCCATTTTAAGGGCCAAGTTTAATTCCACCTAGGAGCCATTTTGTTGCGTCTTGGAAAGGTTATTTTTTTTTGGTTGGACCAAATAAAACACTTGTGACTGTATTTAAGTGACGAAAACGTTGATTGGATGGGCCATTTTAAGGGCCAAGTTTAATTCCCCCTAGGAGCCATTTTGTTGCGTCTTGGAAAGGTTATTTTTTTTTGGTTGGACCAAATAAAACACTTGTGACTGCATTTAAGTGACGAAAACGTTGATTGGATGGGCCATTTTAAGGGCCAAGTTTAATTCCCCCTAGGAGCCATTTTGTTGCGTTTTGGAAAGGTTATATTTTTTGGTTGGACCAAATAAAACACTTGTAACTGTATTTAAGTGATGAAAAAACGTTGATCGATTTGCAAATCTGAAAGAAAATGCCTCGGAAATTTGAAAGTAGGTACGCTCGTCCCGAGCTGCCGAAGAGAACTGAGCCACACTGAGCCACGAACAGAAAAGGTTTCCCTCTGGGACCAAAATCCGTCGCCTCCGATGGTGGGAGATTGCGCATGCGCGAGGAACCAGACTACTAGCTGTCTTTTGAAAGGGACTCGCAAGACACTTGCTAAAGAATTGCACAATTTTTTCGACATCTCGATGCAAAATAAGTCGATACTCGATATCTCGAAGCAAATAAAATCGATACTCGATATCTCGAAGCAAATAAAATCGATCCTCGATATGTCGATGCATAATAAGTCGATATTCGATATCTCGAAGCAAATAAAATCGATCCTCGATATCTCGTTTCACAATAAATCGATCCTAATACGAAACAAAAGAAATCGATACAAATTTGTCCAAAACACTTTCCTCGTCCTCGCATAAAAGAACGCACCCAAAATCTCTCTCTCTCCCTCATTCCACCCGAACTTGTCCAATCCCTGTCCTTCCATTGGACGAGTTTTCCCCCCTCTTTTTCGACTCTTTCCCCTTTCCATTATTGGAAACATGGAATGTTTGGAAACTCACCCTAAGGTCGTAGTCGGATTTCTGTTTTTCTTTCTTAACCTCAAAATCCAACCGCCCCCATCTCTTGTTCTTCTCGCTCGCAAAAATAATAACAATAATAATAACAACAATAGTTATAATAATCATAAGAATAACAGCGCAGTATCCGTAAAAATACGAAACTTCGCGAAGCGAGTTCCTGTCGGTTATTAAACGAAAAGAAAAAAAAAGAAAATAAATAAAAAAACTCGCGAGCGGATTTACTCCCGGGGAAGCGAGTCCGTATCGAGTCTGTCTCGGGTCCGGCCGATGTCGCGTAAACTGGGATGAGGGCGTTCAGGGAGTGTTGAAGTTTCGTCGCATCTGTCTCTTTTTCCTTCCTTTTCAGTTTTTTTTGGTTTTCTTCTCTTTCTCTACCGGTAGTATCTAATTTCGGGAGAATCATGAGTTCCGGGTTCATCTCAGAGGCGGAGATCGCCGAGCAGCGGAAGCTGCGCCAGGAGGAGTGGGAGCGAGTGCGATCGGCCGATCAACCTCTAGGTCCGCTGCTTGGTTATACTTTTAAGTGCGCGCATACACACACACAAAGGAGGATCCTCGGATCTGGGATCTTAGGGATCTCAGGATCCGGGACCTTGCGATTTTATATTCGTTTTTTTTCCTAAGGATTCTAGGATCTAGGGGATCTATTTGGGTTCCGAGATTTAGGGATCCAAAGGTTGGGTTCCGAGATTTTGGGATCCGAGGATCTGGTTCCGAGATTTCGGGATCCGAGGATCAAGTTCCAAAATTTTGGGTTCCGAGATTTCGGGATCCGAGGGTCGGGTTCCAAGATTTTGGGATTCGAGGGTCGGGTTGCGAGATTTCGGGATCCAAAGATTAGGTTTCAGGATTTTAGGATCTTAGGATTGGGTTCAGAGATTTCAGGATCCGAAGATTGGGTTCCGAGATTTTCAGATCCAAGGATTGGGTTCCGGGATTTTGGAATCCAAAGACTGGGCTCCGAGGTTTTGGTATCCGAGATTTTGGGATCCAAAGGGTGGGTTTGATATCTGGGGATCCAAAGATTGATTGAGAGATTTCGAGATCCAAAGACTGAGTTCCAAGGTTTCGGGATCCGAGGATAGGGTTCCGACATTTTGGGCTCAGAGATTTTGAGATCCGAAAACTGGGTTCCAAGGTTTCGGGGTCCGAGGATGGGGTTCCAAGATTTCAGGCTCCGAAGATTGGGCTCCAAGATTTTGGGATCCGAAGAGTGGGTTCTGACATTTTGGGATCCGAGGACTAGCTTCAGAAATTTCAGGATCCAAAGATCCCGGAACCTTTATTATTTAAGAATCCCAAGGATTCCGGGTCCCGAGCTTACCGAGTCCTGGTAAATTTGAGATTCGAAGAATCCAGATCTGAAGATCCAAGTTTAGGATCCATGGATCCAAAGGTTAGGGAACTCTGGATTTTGAAATGTCGTAGATCCCTAGAACTTGCAATTGTGGAATCCCAAGCTCGAGGACCTCGGAATCTGAAATTGAAAGAATTCAGGATCCGGAGATCTCGAGCTTAGGGTTCTCAGGTTTCAGGATCCTAAGTATGACGACTTTGAGATTTTGGATGCCGAGTATGAGGATTTTGAAATTTCCAAGATCCCTGGACCTCGCGACTTTGAGATATCGAGTTTAAAAACTTTGGGATCCCAAACTCACGAATTCAGAATCCCAAGATCCCAAGCACAGGGTCCTTGGAGTTTCGGGATCCGAAGTATGAGAATTTTGGGGTTGTGGGATCCCAAGTACGAGGGTTTTGGGATTTTTGAGCCCGAGTATGTGGATTTTGGGATCTCAGAGATCCCGAGATTTTGTCGTTTCGGTTTCCCAAGAATCCGAATATAAGGATAAAAGTTTATCCTTAAATTTTCAGGAATCCCAAGTTTAAGGACTTTGGGATCCCAACTTTGGAACCCAAGTTTAAGGACTTTGGGATCCCGAACTCGTGAATTCATGGACGAAAGATTCCAGGTTAAAAGAATAAGAATTTCCGATATCATTGGTTTTTAAGCAACCTAGGATCCTTGAATTTAGTTCCGAGGATCTTGTTATCCAACAATTTTGGATTTCGGAACCTGGGGATTCCGAATATAAAAATTCTGGGACGTGGTATTTCGGTATTTGAGAATTTGACGTTCCAGAAATTCACGATCCAAAAATCCCTTGTCAATCTATGTCTTGTGTTGCAGAGGTTCCGGAAGAAACCTACGACCCTCGGTCCCTTTACGAGCGGCTCCAGGAACAGAAGAACAAACGAGACATCGAGTACGAGGAAGCTCACAAACTCAGTAAGTAATAGCAACAATAGCAACAGCAATAGCAACAATGAAAATAAAAAATTCTCTCGTTATTGATCTCACCCCCACCCCCTCCCACCCCCATAGAAAATATGATCAAGGGCCTGGACGACGACGAAGTGGAGTTCCTGGACCTGGTGGATCGGACGAAACTCGAGGAGGAGCGTAAGAAGAACCTGGAGGAGGCTAAGGAGATGCGGGATTTCAAAGCTGCGGTCGCGTCGTTGCAGGAGAAGTCTCTCGACGAGAGGCTCAAGCACGAACTCAGGAAACCCGTGAGCAGCAGCAGTGGCAGTGGCGGTGGCAGCGGCAGCGGAGGTGCTCACAAAGGCCTCATAAGCAGCAGGTGAGCATCCGAAGTGCATCGAACTCGTATCCGAAGTGCATCGAAAGTGCATTCGACCCTTCTGTTACAGCAAAAATTCGCAGCTGAAGCTACTGGCGGGTGTCCTTGTGAAGAAAAACGAATCCAAGGGGAGGAAACGAAAACTTTCCGAATCTCGGGAGGAGGAGAACCAGGACCCGGAGGCTCCGAAGAGCTCCGACGCCGAAGCCAAAGTCCCGAAGGGCTCCGACTCGAACCCCGAGGATGCCAAGAGCTTGGATGCGGAAGCCAAGGTCCCGAAAAGCTCGGATCCGGACTCCGAACTCCCCAAAGAAGAAAAGGAAGAGGACGAACCGGAAGTGACGGAGAGTTCGGGGTCCCTGAAGTGCATCGGGATCCTGCCGGGTCTCGGATCGTACGAGGACTCAAGCGACAGTATTTGCAGCTCAGACTCGGACCACTCGGAGCACAACTCGCCCTACAAGTTCGACCTCCTAGGTAGAAAAATCGAGGATCCGAAGGATAAGGAGAAAAGCTGAAAACTGGGAGGGTTTCCTTTTTCTTTTTTTTTTTATTTAATTAAGGTCCAACAGGGGATGATTTTGTCGAGACTGTACCGAAAGTGATAAATAAAGATGAAAACTGGATTTCGTTTATTTTTTTGGGGATTTTGGAATTTCTTTTGAATTTTCACCTTTTTTTCCCATTTTTTTTCTGAGAATTTTGTATTCAAGTAATTTTGGGGCAAAGCTGGAATTGGAAAAAATAAAAATTGTAAATTGAATCTCGAAAACTGAAAGTTGGATTTCGTCCATTTTTTGGATTTGGATTTTCCAGCGAAATTTTGATACGTTTTTTTGTCGCGTTTTTGGCATTTTTTTTATTTTCAGGGATTTTGGATTAACGTGATTTTTTTTTTAAAAAAGATTGGAAGGAAACTGGGGTCGAAGTAGTTTAAAATAAACGAGAGAATTAAAATTGAAATTCTGATGAAATTCGAAGTTTCAAGTAGACTTGAAATTTATGTCAAAATTGAACTTGAATTGAAATTAAAATAATAAGTAAAAATAGAATTTCAAGTATATTTCAAGGGAGAATTGAAGTTTCAATTGGACTTGAAATTTCACCAATTGAATCTGAATTAAAATTAAGAGTCATGCGAGAATTGAAATTCAAGGGGAATTGAATTTCAAGTATATTTGAAAATTCATGTGAAAAATGGAAGGTTTAATTACATTTAAAAGGGAGGTAAGAATTGAGTTCGGATCAAAATGGAAAATTGATCAAGAATTGAACTTGAAAATCAAAACATGGGTAAGAATTGAAATTCAAAAAGGAAATTAAATATCGGTAAGTATTGAAATTCAAGTAGGAAATTCAATATTGGTAGGAATGGCAATTCAATATCGGTAGGAATTGAAATTACAGCAGAAAATCAATTATGGGTAAGAATTGAAATTCTAGTAGATCAATTATCGGCAAAAATTGAAATTCCAGTAGAAAATCAAATATTGGTAAGAATTGAAATTCAAAAAGGAAATTAAATATCGGTAGGAATTGAAATTCAAGTAGGAAATCCAATATTGGTAGGAATTGAAATTTAATATCGGTAGGAATTGAAATTTGCTGCAGAAAATCAATTATGGGAAAGAATTGAAATTCAAGTAGGAGATCAATTATCGGCAGAAATTGAAATTCCAGTAGAAAATCAAATATTGGTAAGAATTGAAATTCAAAAAGGAAATTAAATATCGGTATGAATTGAAATTCAAGTACGAAATTCAATATTGGTAGGAATTGCAATTTAATATCGTTAGAAATTGAAATTCGAGTAGAAATTCAATTATGGGTAAGAATTGAAATTCAAGTGGGAAATCGAATATCGATAAAAATCAAAATTCGAGCAGACAATCATATCCCTGTAAAAATTGAAATTCACAAATAAGCAGTGGAAAATCGGCAGGAATTGAAATTCAAGTAGGAAGTAGAAAATCGGCAGGAATTGAAATTTGACTAGAAACTGGATTATCCCTAGGAAGTGAAATTCGAGCAGAGAGTGGGACGTCGCTGGGAATGTAAATTCAAGTACCGAAAAAAATTCAGGCGAATTGATATAAGTAATAAGTAATAATTGAAACTTTATCGAACACTAAAATTCAAAGTCCATTTAATTAACAATCTCTTCTCCTTTCGTCGTTATCTTCCTTCACTTCTTCTTCTTCGTCTTTGGCTACGGTATCAAATATACAAATATCGATCGGGTATGGATTGGAATTGAAAATCGATGCTTGTTCTTCTTCGTCGTTGTCGACTTCCAAAAATAAAAACAAGATAAAACTAAGAATTCCTGCGACCTCACGCTTCGGCCACTTCGATCTTGATCCCATCCTTTGGGGGTATCGCGTCGACGCTCTCCTCCGTGCCCTCGAGTACCGCGGCCCTGGCCACCGCCGTCTGGAGCTGCCCGTAAGCGAACCTGTCCTTGGCGTAGTGGTAGCGACAGTGCGCGAAGTAGCCGAGGGAGACCGTGATGAAGGTGGCCATGCCGCAGTGGGTCGACAGTTGGCCCCTGCTGGTGAACATGAAGGTCATCAGCATCACCCCGATGCCGCTGCCGATGGCGTAGAGGTAACTCTCGCGGAAACAAGGGATCTTCCGGATATCGCGCCCGAAGAGGACCACCGGCCGCCCAAGATCATCCTCCGTCTCGTCCTCGCCCATGTCCCCAGTGACTGTCAAGGATTGATCGAAGAGAGAAAAGGAGAAGAGACTTGAAGCAATATCGAATGTCTTGGGGAACCTCGTGGAGACGAGGTTTTTAAGGGTTTTTAAGGTTAGGTTGGAATACGCGAACTTACAACCACTTGTGGACCCGGACCCTGGAAGGTTTACAAATTAGAATGAGGATGGAGGGAGGGGGGAATGGGAGTGGGGTTAGGTTAGGATAGAACAGATTTGGAGGGAACCGAAGTAAAATTTAAATTATTAGAATTATTTTCATTTCCCCACTACCTTGCGGTAGATAGCATAGTGAGCTTTTTTTTAAAGTGGTTTCCCCAGCAGGCCTAATCCAATCTCATAATTAACACAAAAATTGTTCGAAGTGCCGTCCCCCTTCTTGTATGCAAAGTTCGACCGTTCGAACAACTCCGCGCGTTGCACGTTGCGCCATGTCTGGCGTAATAGCACCGAAGGACGCAACAATCGCTTCGCGCACTTCATTTTCCGTGCTGTCGTGCCGATCCTTGATGAGGTTTTTCATATAGCCCCGGACGAAGAAACCTAAGGGCGAAAGATCCAGCGGCCGTGGTAGCCGGACGATCGGACCACCGCGGCCTATCCACTCGTCGGGATAATTTTGACTTGAAATATTTCGGACTTGTCGTTGAAAGTGGGCTGGTGGTGGCCCATGGTGTTGGAAAATTAATTTTTTCCGGACGTCAAGCGACTGAGATGTTGATGTTGATGTTGATCTCGATGCATCAAAGTTGACATCAACGTTGATATCAAAATTGTAAGTAATATCAATATCTTCGTCATGTTGAAACCAATATCGACATCAATGTTGAAATCAACATCAACATCAATGTTGAAATCAACATCAACATCACTGTTGAAATCAACATCAACATCAACGTTAAAATCAATATCATCTTTCAGTGTTAAAATCAACATCAACATCACTGTTGAAATCAACATCAACATCAACGTTAAAATCAATATCATCTTTCAGTGTTAAAATCAACATCGTCTTTCAATCTTGAAATCATCAACATCAATTTTCTGTATTCAAATCATCATTTCTCAATCTTGAAATCAACATCAACTTTCAGTGTTGAAATCAACATAAACATCAATCTTGAAATCAACATAATCTTTCAATCTTGAAATCAACATAATCATTCAATCTTAAAATCAACATCAATTTCCAATGTTGAAATCAGCGCCATCAGCATCATTAGTGTTGAAATAAGCATCAACATTAATGTTGAAATAAGCATCAACATTAATGTTGAAATAAGCATCAACATTAATGTTGAAACCAACATCAATGTTGAAATCAATATCTTTCAATCTTGAAAGCAACATTAATTTTCAATGTTGAAATCAACATCAACATCGAATTCAATATCCACGTTGAAATTAACATCATCTTTTAATCTTGAAATCAACATCATCTTTCAGTGTTGAAATCAACATCAACATCAATCTTGAAATCAACATCAATTTCCAATGTTGAAATCAGCAACGTCATCATCATCATCATTAGTGTTGAAACCAACTTCAACTTTCAGTATTGAAATCAACATCATCTTTCAATCTTGAAGTCAACATCAACTTTCAGTGGAATCAGCATCACCTTTCAATCTTGAAGTCAACATCAATTTTCAATGTTGAAATCAGCGTCATCATCATCATTAGTGTTGAAATCAACATCAATATTGTTAAAATCAACATTCTCTTCGAGACGCGATGGTAATGTGTTTTTTAAGAAACACCAAAATTCCAAGTGGAATTGAAATGCTCGGCAGCGCCATCTACCGGTTACCCCGCTACACTAGGTAGCCGAACCCCTTTGGAAAACCGCGAGTCCCCCCAATGCGCCGCTAGATGTCGCCGGCGGTCGGCCCTTCGGGGGAACGCCGGGGAGATTTCCGAGTCGAGTCCACCGCAGTGACTCGTTCGTGGTGCGCTGGTTCTGGAATTGCCCGAAACTGCACTTCCTCGCCTTTTTCCTCCCTCGTGCCTCGTCTCCGACGAATTTCTCATCGACGCGTACTTCCGATTCCAGTTCCGCGACGGATTCACTCAGCGACGCTTTTCCGTTAAGGCCCCGAATTTAGTTTTTTCGCGGAACGAAAAGGGGAAAAGTCAGTCACATCCCACCCGCGTATGTACGTGTGCGTCGTCCGTCGTGTGTGCGTGCGTGCGTGTCTGTCGTGCATGCATATGTGGTAGCGTAGCTCGAGTGAAGTTGGTAAAGTAGTAAAGTGCTTCGAAGTGCTGCGAGTCGACGCCCAGTCCAGTCTCGAGCTCGGAACCGAAGGAAGGAAGGAAGTCAGACTTTAAATAAGTAAGTATGGCTCGAGTATGGCTCGAGTCCAGCCGACGACTCGATTCTCCAGCCGGATCGTCCGGACTCGGGCGAATCCGGCCGGCCGATAGTTCGAGGAACCGATGGGAGAGTCACGTTTTCACGTCAACATCGGAATTCCGAAGGTTCACGGCGCTGGTAGTGGTGTATTGATGATGTTGGTGGTAGTGGGTATTGGGATTGGAATTGGAATGGATGTGGGCCTTATTATCGACCCGAGCGACGGGATCGATATCGACCTCGAATCAAATCGACGTCGGTGTCCAAGTTGACGTGGACGTCAACCGAACAATTCAAAAGGAATTGAAACTCAACATTTGCGGGAATCGATATCAACATTGCGATTAACGTCAACATCGGGGTTGGAATTGACGGAAATGGATTTTTATCAACATGGAAATGAAATTTCAGTGTCGGTACCAAGGTTGACGTCAACATCGATTTTCCAATTTTTATGTAGATGTTGATGTTGATAACAATTTCGGTCTTGATACTGATTTCAGGTTGATCTTGATTTCGATATTGATGTTGATTTCAATATTGGTGTTGATGTTGATTTCAACGTTGATGTTGATTTCAACACTAATGGTGATGATGACGCTAATTTCAACATTGAAAATTGATGTTGATTTCAAGATTGAGAGATGGCGTTGATTTCAACACTGAAAGTTGATGTTGATTTTAAGATTGAAAGATGATGTTGATTTCAACGTTGATATTCATTTCGATGTTGATGTTGGTTTTAACCACTTAACTGTGTTTGACGACTATATCCGTCATGGCGATTTTGCATAATTTTGTGTCATGACGAGTGTTTACGGTCGTCGTGACACAAAATTATGCAAAATCGCCATGACGGATATAGTCATCAAACACAGTTAATTGGTTACCATTGATGTTGATGTTGATTTCAACACTGATAATAATGATGATGACGATGTTGATTTCAACATTGAAAAAATCATGTTTATTTCAAGATTGAGAGATGACGTTGATTTCAACACTGAAAGTTGATGTTGATTTCAAGATTGAAAGATGATGTTGTTTTCAACGTTGATATTGATTTCGATATTGATGTTGATTTCAACACTAATGATGATGATGACGATGTTGATTTCAATATTGAAAATTGATGTTGATTTCAAGATTAAAAGACGATGATTTCAACACAGAAAATTGATGTGGATTTCAAGATTGAAAGATGATGTTGATTTCAACCTTGATATTGATTTCGATATTGATGTTGATTTTAAAATTGATATTGATGTTGATTTCAACACTATAATGATGATGACGATCCTGATCTTAACATTGAAAATTGATGTTGATTTCAAGATTGAGAGATGATGATTTCAACACAGAAAATTGATGTTGATTTCAACACTATGATGATGATGACGATGCTGATCTTAACATTGAAAATTGATGTTGATTTCAAGGTTAAAGATGATGTTGATTTCAACGTTGATATTGATTCCGATGTTGATGTTGATTTCAACATTGATGTTAATGTTGATTTCAACACTAATGATGATGATGATGCTGATTTTAACATTGAAAATTGATGTTGATTTCAAGATTGATATTGATGTAAACACTGAAAGTTGATGTCGTTTTCAACATTGATGTTAATGTTGATTTCAACATTAATGATGTTGATTTCAACACTGAAAATTGATGTGGATTTCAAGATTGAGAGATGATGATTTCAACACAGAAAATTCATGTTGACTTCCAGATTAAAAGATGATGTCAATTTGCAACATCGAAGGATGATGTTGATTTCAACATCGAAAATTGATGTTGATTTCAATATTGGTGTCAACGTCGATGTTGACATTGATGTCGATGTTGGTTTCAACATGATGAAGATATTGATATTACTTACAATTTTGATATCAACGTTGACGTCAATTTTGATGTATTGAAATAAACATCAAAATCAAGTTTGAAATTCATCAAAATAAAGTTTGAAATTAATGTTGACGTTAAAATATTGAAATGAAATTTGATATCAACATGGTAATGGAATTAACATCGGCATCAAAGTTGACATCGTTGACACCAAAATTCTTGACGTTGATTATGACATCGAGGTTGATGTTGGTTTCAACATTGGTGTCGATATTGGTTTCAACATTTATGTCATTGTCGGCTTCAACCTTGATGTTGATGTCGATGCTGATCTTAATTACAATTTTAGTATCAATGTCGATGTCAACTTTGACGGGTTGAAATCATCATCAACATCGATGCTTTAATCAATATTGACATTAAAATGAAGTTTGGCATCGACATGGAAATGAAATTAGTGTCGACCCCAAAGTTGAGACGATCAATACCAAAATTGTCATCAACACCGACATCAACATCCACATGAAAATTGCGGTTTACATCAACCTGCTCCATCGAGCTCCTCTCAAAGACGATCTTTGACCCCGAATATCTCCCAAAATCTTCAATTTCCGGGCAAATCACAAGAATGCTTTTTCGTAGATCCTTTTCCGTTCTACAAAAAAGGTCGAGTTCAACTTCGTCGTAGGGGCCGCGGTTTGGGAGATATTAGGGCTGAAAACCCGGGACGCCTACTAATTTCGCTTGATTTTGATTCCAGGCAGTCGGTAGCAGCAGCAGGGAGACTAAAGCCACTCGAAGCAATATGCAGACGATAAAATGCGTCGTTGTGGGAGACGGTGCGGTCGGTAAGACCTGTTTGCTCATCTCCTACACGACGAATAAATTCCCATCGGAGTACGTGCCCACGGTTTTTGACAATTATGCAGTCACAGTGATGATCGGAGGCGAGCCCTATACCTTGGGACTCTTCGACACGGCAGGTAATGGTCCCCCGGTGCCTCAGAAATTTTTCCCTATTTTTTTTTTCCAGGAGGGATAAATATTTACTTTTTAAGGGAAAAATTGTGAAAAATAGGGAAAAGACCAAAAATTCGAAAAAAAAAAAATAATTAATTAATGAAAGTAATTAAAATTGTGGATTTTCACAGGTCAGGAGGATTACGACAGACTACGGCCCCTGAGTTACCCACAGACCGACGTCTTCCTGGTCTGCTTCTCGGTGGTATCGCCCTCGTCCTTCGAGAACGTCAAAGAGAAGGTGCTGCACCAATTCGAATTTACTTCTTGAACGTGGCTGGGGCTACCTGTAGCCTCCAGGGAAGATTTTGGAGGATTTTGGAATTTAGAGGGAACAAAGTAGAGCTTTCCAGCTTCAAAAAGCTTCAAGCTCGGAATTTTTAGGATTTTTGGGAACCGAGATAAAAATTCCCAAAGGGGAAGATGATAATTAAGGATCTCGTGGGTTTTAGAGATTTGCAAGTGGAGGTTCTGGGATTTGGGAATTTTTAACTTCCGGTAGAAATTTTTTCGAAAATTGGGATTTTCAGGGTTTGAAGTAGAGATTCCAGGGATTTTAATTACATTTTTTTGAGAATTCTAGGATTTTTAGGAGCTGAGATAAAAATTCCCAAAGTGGAAGATGATAATTAAGAATCTCGAGGGTTTTGGAGATTTGCAAGTGGAGGTTCTGGGATTTAGGAATTTTTAACTTCCAGTAGACATTTTTTCGAAAATTGGGATTTTCAGGGTTTGAAGTAGAGATTCCAAGGATTTCAATTACATTTTTTTGAGATTTCTAGGATTTTTGGGAGCTGAGATAAAAATTCCCAAAGTGGAAGATGACAATTAAGAATCTCGTGGGTTTTGAAGATTTGTAAGTGGAGGTTCTGGGATTTGAGAATTTTTAACTTCCAGTAGAAATTTTTTAGAAAATTGGGATTTTCAGGGTTTGAAGTAGAGATTCCAAGGATTTTAATTACATTTTTTTTGAGAATTCTAGGATTTTTGGGAGCTGAGATAAAAATTCCCAAAGTGGAAGATGATAATTAAGAATCTCGAGGGTTTTGGAGATTTGCAAGTGGAGGTTCTGGGATTTAGGAATTTTTAACTTCCAGTAGAAATTTTTTCGAAAATTGGGATTTTCAGGGTTTGAAGTAGAGATTCCAGGGATTATAATTATATTTTATATTGGCAACTAGAAAATAAGGGATTTTATTTAAAGTCATTTTATTATTATTATTATTATTATTATTATTATTATTATTATTATTATTATTATAAAAATTAATTTTTTATTCGACTAATTTTCTCCTTGTCTGAAAATTGCAGTGGGTACCTGAAATAACGCATCACTGTCAGAAAACGCCGTTTTTACTAGTCGGGACTCAAATTGATTTACGAGACGACGCAGCGACAATAGAGAAATTGGCGAAAAACAAACAGAAGCCGATAACCAGCGAGCAAGGCGAGAAACTCGCGAAAGAACTCAAAGCAGTAAAATATGTTGAATGCAGTGCACTCACGCAGGTAAAAAGAAATATTTCAATTTTTTTTCTACTTTTTATCTTATTTTTTCAGAAATTTAACGAGAGTCTCGGAACTTGGAAATTCGCAGCTTCAAGAGGGAATTTCATAAGAAGTTGAAATTTACAGGCTTCGAAGTAGAGATTACGAGCTTTTCGACGCTTTTTTCCAAAATTTTCTAGGACTCTTGGAAGTCGATATAAAAATTCCGAAAGGCAAAATCGAAAACTGCGAAATCAATAATTTTCGGAAATTTCAAGAGTCGAATCTTCGGCTTTGAAAAATCGTAGCTTGGGGAAGGAATTTCGTGAAAAGTTGAAATTTACAGGGTTCGAAGTAGAGATTACGAGCTTTTCGGTGCTCTTTTCCAAAAATTTCTAGGATTTTTGAGAGCCGAGATAAAAATTCCGAAAGGCAGCGAAATTAGCAAAAACCTATTGAATTTCTACGTTATTATTATTATTATTATTATTATTATTATTATTATTTTATAAAAACAATTATAATTTAATTTAATTTCTCTTTTTTCCTTTTACAGAAAGGTTTGAAAAATGTCTTCGACGAGGCGATATTAGCTGCTCTGGAGCCTCCGGAACCGGTCAGGAGAAGACGGTGCGTCGTCTTGTAGGGATTTTCTCTCACTCTCACTCTTTCTCTGCCCTATCACTTTCTCTCTCTCTCTCTTTTTCTGCCTCTCATTCCCCTTTTCCTGTTTTTATTCGTCAAAAAAAAAATATTAGAAAAAAGGAATAAATACGCAACTTGAAAAACGCAAGAAAAGAGAAAAAAACCAAGAATCAACAAAAAGAAAAAAAAATTGTTGGTCACATTTTGGCACCAGGAGGTCTGATACTCGCGCATTCGATAGACGCGGATTGAAAAATACGAAGGAAACGGGAAAAATCGAAATAAAAATAAAAGGGAGAAAAATCGAAAAGGAAAAATGAAGAAAAAAAATAAATAATAATTTTTATTATTATTATTATTATTAAGAATTTACGAATTTTCTTTCTTTTTTTCTCTTTTATTTTTTGATTTTTCCCGGAATTCGAATTTTTGTTTGTTTTTTTTCCAATCTCGTTTCTGTAAAATCCAATTTACGAAAGGAAAAAAAAATTTTTTTTTACTCGATTTTGAAATTTTATAATTTTCTCGAATTTTCGATTTCCCCCAAAAATCCAATATTTCATTGATTATTTATTTTTTTTCCAATTTCGATGGGAAATTTTCCGAAACGAAAAAGGAATGAAAAAAAACACCAGAAATTCGAAAATATTCCAGAAATTTTGAAATTTCGAAATTTCCCACGAATATGAAAGTTTGGGAAATTTCCAAAATTTCGAAATCGCTTTTATCTTTCGTCCTTTGTTTTTTTTGTTGTTGTTGGTTTTTGTTTCTTGGTTTGAGAAAAAAGAAAAAAAAACAGAAATTTCCCGAGCGAAGAAAGAAAACGGAGAAAAAAAACAGAGAAAATCCAGAAAAAATTGAAAAGACGAAAAAGGAAAAGAAATTTCGAGACACTTTTTTCTTTCTTTTCTTCCTTTTAATTTTTTTTTCTACGAAGACGAACAAAGAAACGGAAAGAAAATCCGAAAATCGAAAAAGATGCAAAAACTAAAAAAAAAATAAAAATCCTCAAAATCGGGAAACCCCGGAAATAATGCGACTGGAGGGCGAAGAAAAAGGGATTTTTCTTTGTTTCTGGAAAAATCCTTTCTTTTTTTTTCTTCCAGCGAGAAAAATCGAAAACCGAGATTTTTGAAAATGGCGAAAGCGCAAAAGAGAAAAAAAAGAAAAAATAACGATGTATCGATACCATCCCGGAGTGAAGATATATATATATATACACACACACATATATATATATATAAAAATAAATATACATAAAAATATATTAAGAAAAAAAAACAGAAAAAAAAGGTATATTTATCTTCTGGTATGAATTCTAATAATAACAACAATCAAAGTTGACAAGCCGGCGAGACCACCCGCGGGAGAATTATATTTAATATTCCGTAAGGCATTTTTAATTACTAATGTGAATTTTTTTAATAAACTTCAATTTATTAAAAGCGAATTCAGCGCGAGCCTTCGTTGTCTTTGTTTGTATTTTCCCTCTTTTTTTTCGAACATCAGTTCCTCTAAATGTTTTCGGTCCTTGGAAACGCCCCTTAATGCGAGAAATGTGGATTTTCTGAAAATATTTTACATGAAAACCCGCCTTAAAATGAAAACAAGCTTCAATTTGAATTAAATCTCGAGTCCCTCCATGAGAATAAGCCCTAATGCGAAATGTGATTATTTTGGACAAAATCTGGAACATTTTTTCATAAATATATGCGCTCTAATGTGCAGAGTTGTAATTTTGGACAAAAATCCAGTGACTTTTCATGAAAATAAGCCCTGATGTAAAAAAATTGTAATTTTGGACGAAATCTTTATCCATTTTATGAAAATTCGCCCTAAAGATGAAGTGGAATCCTGGTTCTCTAGTGACATATCATGAAAATAGACCCTAATTTAAGAAATGGCAATTTTGGACAAAAATCCAGTGACTTTTCATGAAAATATGCCCTGATGTAAAAAAATTGTAATTTTTGACAAAATCTTGACTTCCTTTTCATGGAAAACATTCCTAATGAAAAAAGTTTTCATTTTGGACAAAATCTTGATCCATTTCATGAAAATTCGCTTCAAAGAAGAATTGGATGTTGCTTCTTTCTTTTTGGAAAAAAGTCTACACAGCTGCTAAAAATGGTTCATGAAAATGTTCCTTAACGCGAGGAATAATTTTAGAACGCACCTTATTTCGCCGTTACACGGAAACTAGCCTAAATTCGATAAGTGGCGATTTTAGAACACGCCGGGATTTTCAATTGGTATTTCGAAATCCCGAAAGTTCTAAAATTTGGAATGTCAAAGTCCCGATCATTAAATTTCCATGTGCGCGTCGCGAGTGCAAATGGTAAACACGGTTTGGATCAAAGTTGGGTAGGATTCGAAAACAAGACCGGCACAAATAAAAATTCCAACCAAAAAACAAAAAAACTTCAAAAGTCAAAAACAAAGAACAAAATTGGGTGAAATGGCCGCTTACCCGCGGCCCAAAGTGCGCTTCGACAAGACCGAGTCTCACAACCTGGAGATCCTCGGAGATGCGACTACTTCCAAGGACGTCGTCTCTTCTTCGGCTTCCAGGAGCCAAGATCCCACCAGAGCCCAAGCGAATCCTGGTTTCGGGATATTCAGACCCAGGATAGTCAGCGAAGAGATCGTGGTGCCTCGGATCAAGATCGTCGACTCCGAAACCGTTCCTGAACTCCAACTTCGACCCGGTCCCGGAGCCAAAACCGATTTTAGACACGAAAGCGGTTTCGAAGCCAGAATCGATTCGAGACACGGATCCAATTTTGAGTCGGGAATCGGTTCCGGATATAAAACCGATTTTAGACACGAAAGCGGTTTCGAAACCAGAACCGATTCGAGACACGGAACCACTTGTGGTACTGGAATCGGTTCCAGACCCGTAACCGATTTTAGACACGAAAGCGGTTTCGAAACCAAAACCGATTTTAGACACGAAAGCGGTTTAGAAACCAGAACCGATTCGAGACACGAAAGCGGTTTCGAAACCAGAACCGATTCGAGGCATGAAAGCGGTTTCGAAACCAGAACCGATTCGAGACACGAAAGCGGCTTCGAAACCAGAACTGATTCTAGACACGGAACCACTTGTGGGCCTGGAAACGGTTCCGGATCCAAACCCGACATTAGACACGAACACGGTTTCGAAACCAGAACCGATTCGAGACACGGAACCACTTGTGGGCCTGGAATCGGTTCGGGACCTGAAACCGATTTTCGACACGAAAGTGTTTTCGAAACCAGAACCGATTCGAGACACGAATCGACTCTCGGTTGCAATCCCGGTTTTCGACCTAAAACCGATTCGAGACACGGAAGTGGTTTCAGGAACGGAACCGGTTCTGGAACTAAAACAAATTCGGGGCACGGGAGTGGTTTTGGAACTGGGACAAATATCGGACACGGAACCAGACACGAACCCGACTCGAAAGAGAATCAAAATCCGATTGAGAGTTCGGTTTACGAAAATTTTGCGGCTGCTCGGAAAAATAAGAACAAAAATGAAACCGGTTCGGGACCTGATTTCGTACCCGGATTCGAACCGGAAGAGGATCGAAACGCAAAGGAGAATTCCGTCCGTGAAAATGGTGTCGCTGGTGCTCAAAAAAATTGGAATGCAAACAAAGCCGGTTCCAAATCCAAGCGGGATCGAAATTCAGGAGGGAATCCGGTTTTGGATAATTTTGTGGCTGCTCGGAAAAATAAAATCAAAAATGAAATTGGTTCGGGTTGTGATTTTGGAAATGGGCTTGACCCAGAAGAGGATCGAATCGCAACAGGGACTTCGGTCCATGGAAATTTGGGAAAGGATCGAAATTCCGAACCGGCTCAAAAAGACACAGAATCTCCTTCGAAGGAGGATCCAACCACAAGCAATATCCGACGTTCGAGTGTCTCGGAACCGGAAAGGGAACGGAACCTCGCGTGCTACGATTCGGAACCGGTTCGGAAGCAAAACCAACTAGGAACCGGTCCAAGGAACCCGAGGTCACCAAAGGTCATCGAGAAGCCGAAGACGCTCGGTTCGTCGAAGGAGAGAAATCCGAATCGGGCCCCGAAATCTTCGAAACCGGATCGAAAAGGTGACAAACAGAATTCGCCACGGTGCGTACCGGCAAAGAACAAAGGGAAGAAAGGGGAAGTCCAGAAGAGTCTCGTGAGAAATTCGGTGGGACCTGCAGCGAAGGTCCTGGTCGGTCCAGGGAAGGTTCGATCAAAGAAACCAGGAGATGGGACGAAGTCGAAAGCGAAGGAAGAAGAGGAGGAGGAGAAGAAGAGAGAAAAAGTTGGTAGCAGGTTCGAGAAGCCGGAGTACAATTCCATCGGGTGCACCCTGAAGACGCTGGAGAAGTTGGAAAGTCGGAAGGTGTTCGAGGGTAGGGCGGATCTACCGAAACGATACCAGGCGATTCTCACGACGAAGGTATCGGAGCAGGAAATACTTGAAAATTAATTGAAATTTCAAATCCTGAATTCAAAAAATGCAACCATCCAAAAATCCCCAATTTCAAAATTTTCATTTTCCAATCCCCAATTTCATAAACCGTCCCAACGGAGTAAGAAATAAATCCTCAATTCCGATATTCGAAGTTTCCAAATCCCATGACCGAATTACAACCGAGTAAACCCGAGTTAATCCGAGTACACCCGAGTTAACCCGATTAAACCCGAGTGACCCGATTAAACCCGAGTTAACCCGAGTTAACCCGACTTAATCCGAGTTAACCCGAGTACACCCGAGTTAATCCGATTAAACCCGAGTAAACCCGAGTTAATCCGAGTTGACCCGAATTAATCCGATTAACGCTAAACCTACCGTAACGGAACATAGTGACGTCACATACGTGTATTTTAAATGGGCAGCGGGTCATTTGACCAACTCATGGTAGCTTTAATGTTAAACCCGAGTTAACCCGAGTTAACCCGAGTAAATCCGAGTTAATCCGAGTAAACCCGAGGTAATCCGAGTAAACCCGAGTTAATCCGAGTTGACCCGAGTTAGCCCGAATAAACCCGAGTTAATCCGATTAAACCCGAGTTAACCCAAGTACGTACGAACATGTATTCAATTTCAGACCTCAAACGCCTTGGACTTCCCCGCCGACACCGCCATCTACCGGGACCTGGTGAACATTTCGGTGAAAGACGAGGAAATCCGATTACCGATAACCCGAAGGAGAACTCCCAGACGCCGACGGAGATACGCCTACCCGGAGGTCATGAACTTCACCGTACCGGAATTTCCCAGCGAATATACGACCGTCGCGATCGCGAAGCCGCGTCTGCCGGAAAACAGCGACTGCGGGAACGTCTTCAAGATCAGCGAAAAAATTTTCGAGTGGAAGTCCTACTTGGATTGAGGGTCTACGGCTAGTTCTGCCGAATTTTCCTGACATTGGTTGTGATATTTCATATTTATATATATTTTTTTTCTTTAGCATAAACGTATTTTCCAATTTCGTATTTGCGAGTCTCATTTCCGGGGATGTCGTATTCTTATTCTTTATCAATTATTACGAAAGTATGATGATTTCAATGAGATCATTTTACGCCATAATTGACAGTTTGCGCCATCTGCCTGTGATAATCGCTACTAGGGACGTAACGCCAACAAAAAATTCTCCAGTTCCGAATCTAGTGTATTTCCCTAACTATCGGAAATCAATCTCGGAACACAGCCTGCGCCACCGCTTACGTTGGGTTAGGTTAGGTTAGGTTAGGTCAAGTAGAGTTTACGTAGTAACGGCAGGCGGCTCTAATCGTAAGGTGTCCATCCCATGGTTAGTCAGTGGTTGGTTTTATCGATTGTCGGACTGTCCCGACCTGTCCCTACTTAATTGCTATTTTTCCATCAACCGTTTTTCATCAGCTTGCAAGGACCCAAAACATCGAGAAGCCGGTACTTGACCGAGTCGATACCTATTTTCGATACATTGTAAATTGGAGGGCCCAATCGAAAACCCATTCCAAAATAGCGCTTAAAACCTACACCGAGAATTATCTCCTACCTGGAGTCCATTTTGGAACCCGTTCCTGAGCCAATCCTGGAACTTATATGAAAAGTCTTCAAAGTAACGAGGAATTAGAAAAATCTTTGTAAATCAACATTTCCAAAAATTTGGCGATAAACCAAAAAAAAACCCGTCAAAAATTCCAAACAATTCCCAAAAACCAAAATCCTGAAAGATATCACAAAAAAATTCTCAAAATACCAGAAAAAAAAAATCCCCCCCCCCCCCAAAAAAAAACCCAAAGAATCCTGACAATTCCCTAAAATCTTCAAAAGTCTCTGAAATCGTAAAAAATCACAAATATCCTCCAAAAAAACTCCAAAAAACAAAAAAAAAGTCTTTCCAAAACACAAAAGATCTCGAAAATCTCTGAAATCCAAAAAATTACATAATCTAATAATAATAATAACAATAATAATAATAATAGTAATAGTAATAGCAATAGTAATAGTAAGAGTAATAGTAATAGTAATAATAATAATAATAGTAGTAATAATGATAATAATAATAATAATAATAATAAATGTCCAGGTCATCGTCGAATCGCGTTGAAATAAAAAATGGCCGCCTCGACTTCAAGTAATGACAGCGAATGTCGCGCCACTGTGGGGACGCACCACTGGTGCGTCACCCGGTTGCGACGCGCTCGCACCTTCTTCACCTGGACCGTCACTGGCTTCAACCCCATCACCATCAGCCTCAATGGCCTCTGCTCCTCGACTTTCCACTTGACCGCCGCCACCGCTGGGTCGCTCAGCTTCCAGCTCCGGCTGTACCAGTACAACCAGCACATGCACCTCCAGTGTCTGAACGTGACGCCGAGCTCGACAAGTGCGGCCCTCGTCTCGTTCAGGCTCGAGCTGTCGATCGTCGATGCCCGCGGACGCAAGGTCCACACCCGAAGTTCGGAATTCGGTACTTGGGACAGCGGCAAGACCCGCGACATCGACAATTTCATCGACAACAAGACGCTCGTGGAACGCCGTTCGGAGCTAACGCCGAACGGCAATTTCACCATCTTCTGCGAGTTGAGCGCCTCCGAGACCGTCAACAGCATGACCCCGAGGCTCGACGAAAGCGTCACGAGCGTCGGGGACGTCGCGGACCACTGCAATTCCGGTGAAGACCAATTTTTATAAAACGGCAGAAATTTTCGCCGCCGTTTTCGGGCCGTTTGTCAAGTTATTAATGTTGCAAGTTTCCAATAACCAAATTTTCAAAATTTTGAAGTATTGAAAATTCCAAATTTTGAAGTAATGAATTTTCAAAATTATGAAGTATTGAAATTTTGAAGTTTTGAAATTTCAAAATTTTGAAGTTTTGAAATTTCTAAATTTTGAAGTGTTAAGATTTCAAAGTTTGAAGTATTGACACTTCAAGCATTTGAAGTATTGAAATTTCGAATTTTCGTTTTTTAAAACTTCAAATTATCAAAATTCCAAATTATTAATTATCAAATGTTAAAAATGTCAAATTATCAATATTGCAAATTTCCAATAATCAATTTAAAAAATTTTTGAAGTATTGAAGTTTAAGAATTTTGTTTTTTAAAACTTCAAATTATAAAAATTCCAAAATATTAAATTATCAAATGTTAAAATTGTAAAATTATCAATATTGCAAATTTCCAATAATCAATTTTTCAAAATTTTGAAGTATTGAAGTTTCAAAATTTCGTTTTATTAAAACTTCAAATTACAAAAATTCCAAAATATTAAATTATCAAATGTTAAAAATGTAAAATTATCAATATTGCAAATTTCCATTAACCAATTTTTAAAATTTTCAAGTATAAAAAGTTTGAAATTTCCGAAAACTCATATTTCAAAACCGCTGCAGGGAGGCGACTTCTGTCGAGGTACCGGGCATTCCTGGAAAACGAGACACTGAGCGACGTGGAGTTGCTCGTTCGTGACGTAACGATGCGTGCGCACAAGGTCGTGCTGGCGGCGCAGAGCGCCGTCTTCAAGGCGATGTTCGTCCTGGACATGCGCGAGAACCGAAACAACGTCGTCGTTATCGTCGACATCGAGCCCCAGGTGTTTCGAGCGTTCCTGCGCTTCCTCTACACCGGGGAGCTGCGACTGGAGTGGGAGAAGGAGGAACTGGAGGGGGACGAGGAAGGGGTGGGAGAGAGCGAGGAGGAGAAGGGGGAGAAGATGGAAACAGGGAGGGAGTGGGAGGAAGAAGAAAAGAGGGGGCGCACGGGCCAGGAGAAGGGGAAGGAGGAGTGGGGGGAAGAAGAGGAGGTGGAAATGACGTCACAGGACCGACTGTTCCAACTGCACGCGGCCGCGGACAAGTACGAGGTGGAGGCTCTGAAGGAGCTGTGCGAGGAGATGCTGATGCGTCGGCTGACGACGTCGAGCGCCGTCGACGCGCTGATGATCGCTCGGAATCGCGGTGGCATGGAGCGACTGGAGGCTCGCGCCTTGCAGTACATCTTGGTGCACATCGACCGGGTCATGGACACACCGCGGTTCCGGCAGCTGGAACACCAACAGCCCGCCGTGGTGGCGGAGATCCTACGGGGGGTGATCAAGGGTCGCGGGAATGTCCAAGAGGAAAAATAATGTACCTAACATAAGTAAATACGAATTTATTGGTGACCTTGGGTTTGACCTTGAGTCACATTTGAAGGCCATTTCAAGGTCAACATTTTTTTTCTTCCAAAAACTACGATTTTTCGAATAGACAATGAGAGAACGTGTACCTGCATATGTAATAAATAACAAAGAAATAAATATAGAAAGAAACTCACATACGTTCCAAAGGCACGCGTGTAGGTGTGGGACACCGAGTGGCCTTTTAAGCCCGGCGATAAGAGAGTCGTTCCGAATCGTTCCCCGACGCTGTCATTGTTGCTATCGCGTCTATCCGCACACATACATACACGCCCGTTTTCCCAATTTCCCACACACACACACATTTATATTTACATCCACACCTACACCAGATTCATCCCGGTATGAGAGGGAGGAAAGCCGATTTGCTGATGGAACGTCCTTTTATCGCGAATGATTGGGAGGACAGGTAGGTAGGTAGGTAGGGTGCAGGTATTTGAATATATATGCATTTATCAACACATATAGTATGTATATATATATACATAATACATAGTAAGTAGGCATCTGTGACCCCTCAGTCACGATACAATGATGCCATAATGTTTGTAACGAGAAGACCTCCGGTAATGTCGCCCTTTATCATTAATATAAATATAAACACAGATATTATATATTTATTCCGAAGAAGAGGTGGGGAGGGGGAAGGAGTGGGGTGAAGAAGAGGAGGGGGAAGACGAAAAGGGGGGAGGGGAAGGGGAAGAAGAAAAGGGGGGAAATGGATGGAGGAAGAGCGAAGAAGAAGAAAAAGAAAGAGAGGTATAGAAATTCATCAAAGGAATGAGAAGAATTGCGGGTTGGACAAAGAAAGAAATAGGGGACAGAGAAGTCCAGGAAAAGAAAAGGAAAAAAAAAGGTTCCCCTCCCCTCTACAGTCCAGGCCCGTCATTCTCCCCTTTCTTTAACACTTCCCCTCTTTTTCCCCTTTCATCCCCTCTTCGTCTTCCTCCAGTTCATCTTCCATTGGGACACTCACCCCATTTACTTCAGTCCTTACTCTTACTCCTGCTTCAACCTACCCTTACTCTTACTCTTACCCTTACCCTCCCTCTTTCTCCTACACTTTTTCCTACTCTTCTGCTTTTACATCCACCTCAACACGAGCCTCTGGGATCGCGGTTCCCCGGACCGGGACCGCCGCCATCTTGAATACCTGAACCTCCGCTCCAGGCTCGAGGGCAAAAGGGGGACCGGAGAAATACTTATTCTTTCCCTCTCGCAAGAACAAGAAAAAGGAGAATCTCTTTGGAGTAGGGGTAAGGGAAGGGGAACGTGGTCGAAGGAATCTCCAAGACCCAACGGCGGAGGAGGGAAAGGAACTCTCCGCTCCCCTCCGCCTGACCCTTCTTCTTCTTCTTCTTCTTCGCTGAGTCGGGCGGCGAGGGGGAGCGGGGAGACAAAGACGGAGCTTCGAGCTCCACTCCCTCGCGGGGATCCAACAAGGACGCGGCTACTCAAGAATTCTCTTACTCTCACCTCTCCCGAGTCTCGCCACTTACCTGGGAGCTGGGACCGGTACCGTCGGGTCTCGGGTTAGTCGAGACGAGGCAGCCCAGGCGGGATGACGTTGCTCTCGTCTTTCGCGACTTTTTTTTTATCATTCTCTCCTTCTCCTCCTCCTCTTCTTTTTCTTCTTCCTACTGTTCCAGTGCGTGCGTGCCGTTGTGGTGCACCAGAAGTGACAAGAAGAGGAACTTCATCCCCGATCCGAGACCGAGCGCGTTGGTGACCCGACGATAACAACAATAACGCGAACCTCCTCGGGACAGTTCGGTCGCGCTCGGTTCCCGAAGGAACCCGAAACCCGGAACCCGGAACCCGAAAAACCCACGACGCGTTCGCATTCTCCCGCGGGACTGACGCTGCTATTGGTCGCGATCGAGGCGGGGCTCCTCCCCCTCAACCCCCTCGCCCTGCCCCTCGCTCCGGGTTTCCCATGCGATGTTTATCCCGGCGGCCATCTTGGATCCCGCCACTGCCATGAGCCCGCGCGAGTCGGCCCACGGCGTGTCGCCTTAGACACGAGGGTGTTGCCCCAAAGGACCATGTGCGAGGACAGTGGGTGCTGACGCGAAACAGTGTGCGACCGAGTGCGTGCGAGAGAGTGCGTGTGAGAGAGAGCGAGAGAGAGAGAGATGGTGCCGAGGTTGGCCCCGACCCTGGCCCTGCTGCTGCTGCTGTCGCTAGTCCGGCCGCGAGATGGTCAGGAGTTGTTCGAGCTGGCCCCCGGGGGCATGACCATGCAGAGCCGGGCCGTGGACACCCGGGTGCAGCTGGAGGTGAAGGAAGGGGAGCCCAAGGGCACCCTGGTGGGCAAGATCCCGGTGAAACCAGGGTTCACCTACCGGTTCAACGAACCCCCGCTGGAGTTCAGCCTGGACCCGCTGACCGGCGAGATCAGGACGGCCAAGGTCCTGGACCGCGAGGACCTGGACAACGACCGTTTCGACTTGGTGGTGCTGTCGAGTCAGCCCACCTACCCCATCGAGGTGCGAGTGCTGGTGCTGGACGTGAACGACAACGATCCGGAGTTCCCGGAGGCCAGCATCGCCGTGAGTTTCAGCGAGAGCGCCTCTAGCGGCACCCGACTGCTGTTGGACGCCGCGAGCGACAGGGACACCCCCGAGAACGGGGTCCTGGACGACTACGACATCGTCGAGGGAAACCAGGACGGCAAGTTTCGGCTCAGCGTCACCGGGAACCCCAGCGGCGAGACGTCGTACCTCCAACTAGAGACCACGGGGAAGCTGGATCGCGAGCAAGTGGAGCGATATACCCTGAAGATTCGCGCCAAGGACCGAGGAGTGCCCCCGCGGGTGGGCCACCTCCTAGTGAACGTCACCGTGCTGGACGTGAACGACAACCCGCCGATATTTCGTCAGAGCGACTACGTGGTGACCTTGAACGAGAGCGCCCCCGTGGGCACGAGAGTCCTGCGGGTGCAAGCCACCGATCGGGATCTCGACGACAACAGCAAGTTGACCTACTACCTCCCGGACAGCGAGACACAGTTTACCGTGGACCCGGAAACCGGGGTGATCCGGACGTCGGAGGCCTTGGACTGCCCCCAGCAGAGCGCTTGCGCCCTGGCGAGGGACGGCTGTCCCAAGAGTTGCGTCATCACGGTCTTCGCTAGGGACCACGGGTCGCCCAGGCAGGACGGCAGAACCTACGTGACGGTGAACCTCCTGGACGCGAACGACCACGACCCGGAGATCAGGTTCCGGTACTTCCCGGCCAAGGCCGCCTACGCGACGGTGGACGAGAACGCGGTGAAGGACAGCATCGTGGCGGCCGTGGCCGTGGTGGACAACGACGAGGGCCCGAACGGCGAGACCCAGGTGGAGATCCGTTCGGGCAACGAGCTCGGCCATTTTCGACTGGACAACACCCAGAGTTTCGACATCGTGAGGGTTAACGGGAAACTGGACCGCGAGGAGATTCCCAAGTACAACCTGACCATCGTAGCCACGGACAAGGGTGTGCCCGCGCGGAGCAGCACCGCGTACCTAGTGATCCACGTTAATGACGTAAACGACCACGAGCCGGTGTTCCGTCAAAGCGAGTACGCATCGGTTTTGTCGGAATTGTCCCCCAGGGGGAGCTTCGTCGCGAGCATATCGGCCACCGACGCCGATTCGGGGCTGAACGCCAGGATTTACTACGACTTTGACTCGGGCAACGAGCGATCCTGGTTCAAGATCGACCAGGACACGGGCCTGGTGACGACGGGGGAGAAACTGGACCGGGAGGTCCAGGGCAGCGTGGAGTTGAGGGTCATCGCCAGGGATGGCGGGCCCAACCCGAGGTACGCCTACACGTACCTGCGGGTGAGCATCTTGGACGAAAACGACGAGGCCCCGCGGTTCCTGGAACCGCTGGTGAACGCGACGGTGCCCGAGGACATACCCGAGGGTAGTCTGATCGCCACTCTGACGGCGGTGGACAACGACCAGGGCACCAACGGCAGCATCACTTACAATCTTCAACCCCGGGAAGCGGCAAAGACCTTCGCCCTGGACTCCCTGACCGGGCAGTTGACTACCAGGAGGAGCCTGGATCGCGAGGAGACGCCGATGTATCGATTATCGGTGGTGGCCAGGGACCAGGGCATTCCGCCGCAATCGTCGACGGCCACCGTGTTGGTGCGCCTGGAGGACGCGAACGACAATCCTCCGGTGTTCTACCCCCTGAGGTACTTGATGACCGTGCCCAGGAACCCACGAAGCGGGATCGTCATCGGCAGAGTGACCGCCAGCGACAGGGACGAGGCCGAGAACGCCCAGATCCGGTACCAGTTCGAGTCGGGCCTGGATGGAATCGGGGTGTTCGTGGTGAACGAGAAGACCGGGGAGGTGCTGCTCCAGAACCCGAGGAAGCTCCTCCCCAGGAACCTATACCGGCTGGTGATCTCGGCCAGGGACGCGGGAGACAAGATTTCACCGAGACACGCGGAAGTGGAGATCCTCCGGGAGGAGGACCTGGAGTCGCTGGAGTTCGAGGACCGGGAGTTTTCGGTCCCCGAGGATCCGGGGGACTGCGAGGATTCGACGGACATCGTCCCCAGGGAGATCGGCACCATCGGGGGAGGCAATCGGGGCCACCCGGTGTCGTACTCCATTGTCCTCGGGGACCCGCACGAGCGGTTCCGGGTGGACGAGCTCTCGGGGAAACTGTTCGCCGGGAAGTGCCTAGATCGGGAGCGAGAGTCGTCCTACCGGTTGAAGATCCTCGCCAGGGCGGCGGGGTTCCTGTACGGATACGCGCACGCGAACGTGAGCGTCCTGGACGCGAATGACAACCCACCGAGGTTTGCGCCGGTGGTGGAGGAGATCAGACTGAAGGAGAACGCGGCCGTGGGCCAGGAGGTGTGCTTAGCGAGGGCCAAGGATCGGGACGCGGGGGTTAACTCCCGGGTGAGCTATCGCCTGACTAACAACCCGTCGGAGCAGTTCCGGGTGTCCCCGAGCTCGGGGATCGTGCACCTGAACAAACCCATCGATTCGCCCCCGGGGACGGTGTTCGACCTGGAAGTGAGCGCCACGGACTCGGGGGAGCCCCCGTTGACGTCGAAGCAGCGCCTGCGGGTGCTGGTGGAGGACGTGAACGACCACACGCCGATCTTCCGGCTCACCAGCTACGAGACGTCCATCCCCGAGTCCATCAGCGTGAACGAGCGCTTTTTCCAACTGACGGCGAGGGACGATGACCTGGAGGACAACGGCAGGGTCTTGTACCGGATCGTCGACGGGAACTTGGAAGACAAGTTCGGGATCTTTCCAAACGGGCAGCTCTACGTGAAGAACCAGCTGGACCGCGAGCAACGCGACTACTACGCCCTGGAGATCCGCGCCGACGACCAGGGCGTGCCCTCGCGGGGGTCCGCGGTGCCGGTGATCATCCACGTCCTGGACGAGAACGACAACGCGCCCAGATTCGCCAACGACAGCTTTGTCTTCCACCTGAGCGAGAACCAGCCCGTGGACACATTCGTGGGCAAGCTGCTGGCCAGCGACGCCGATATCGGTCGCAACGCGGACCTGAGCTACTCCCTGGGGATGAGCCTGCAGCCCCCCACGGATTTCCTGGTGGACCCGAGAAACGGGTTCCTCAGGTCGGCGAGGGTCTTCGACCGGGAGAGCCTGGTGGCCGCCACCGGGGGCAACTGGATCGACCTGGAGGCCGTGGTTGCCGATAACGGAGCCAACGGGAGTCTCAAGGACAAGGTCAAGGTCAGGGTGTACATCCAGGACGCGAACGACAACGCCCCGCAGTTCCAGAGGCTGCCCTATCGCATCCAAATCAGCGAGTCCACCAGCCCGGGCACGCCCCTGCTACGGGTTTACACCACCGACGCCGACGAGGGCCTCAACGGCGACGTCTTTTACACCCTGGAGGCCCAGGACGAGGAGGCCAAGTTCGGGATCGACGAGTCCACCGGGCAGATTTCGCTCCTGGGGAAGCTGGACCGCGAGGTGCGGGACCGTTACGTCCTGACCGTGGTGGCCTTCGACGCCGGGCTGGAACGGCGCCTGTCGGCCAGCGCCTCGGTGGAGGTGGAGCTCCTGGACGAGAACGACAACACGCCGGAGTTCCTGACAGACGTCGGGGAGATCTCGGTGTTGGAGACGACGCCCGTGAACACGGAGCTGCTGCGCTTCCGCGCGAGGGACGCCGATTTGGGGGCCAACGCCGAGCTGACCTTCGCCATCGTCGCGGGCAATCGTCGGGACACCTTCTTCCTGGACCCGCTCACCGGGGCCCTCGTCCTGAGGAAGCCGTTGGACTACGAGGAGCTGGACCGGTACGCCCTGAACATCAGCTGCAGCGACAACGGGCACCCACGACTGGGCTCCGCCAGGAGCCTCCTGGTGGACGTGGTGGACACCAACGACAACCCGCCGGTCTTCCCCACGACGGCGATCGTCCGGCAGATCCGCGAGGGCATCCCCGTGCACACGCCGATCGTGACCGTGACCGCCGAGGACCCGGATTCCAACGAGAACGGGGTCGTAGCTTACTCGATCGTCCACCAGGACCCCGACGACGAGATTCGTAGGTTCGGGATCAACCCCTTGACGGGAGTGATCCACACCCTACTGGCCATCGACCGCGAGGAGGTGGACACGTATAAGCTGGTGGTGCTCGCCACGGACCGGGCCCAGCCGCCCAGCGCCAGGTTGTCGGCCGAGAAGCTGGTGATTGTCATCGTCGAGGACGTGAACGACAACGCGCCGGTGTTCGTCAGCATGAACGCCGTGATCTTGAGGATGCCGCGAGAGAGACACCCCCCGGAGGAGCAGGACGCGAACAACGGGTTCCTGGAGGTGACGCAGCTGGTGGCGCGCGACCTGGACTCGAGCACGAACGGTCTGGTGACGTACGAATTGATTCGCTCGGGAGGGAGCCACGAGGAGTTGCCCGTCTTCCGGTTGAACAGGAACACGGGTGTGCTACGGATGTCGCGCACCAGGAGGCGGAGCGCCGCTGGTCGCTACCAAATCGGGATCCGGGCGACGGACGAGGCGGTTCAGTCCGAGCGGAAGTCCTCGGAGACGTACCTGAACGTGATCGTGCCGGGAGCCGACGCCGCGGAAGGGGACGCCGACGAAGAGGAGGACCCCGTTTGGGAGGAGTACGACGCGGAGGGCAGCGTGTACGAGAACGAGGCCGTGGGCACGAGCGTCCTGAAGGTGCGGGCACGAAGTCGTCGGCCGGAAGTGGAGTATTACGTGACGAACGTGACGACACCGGGAGGTGTTGGTGGTGGTGGTGGTGGTGGCAGTGGTAGTGCCGGTGGTAGTGGAGGTGGTGGAAGTGGCAGTGGCGCCGGTGGTGGTTCCCGGCAAGTGGACAAGTTGTTCGACGTGGACGTGCGCAGCGGCGTGTTGTCCACCGCGGCGGTGCTGGACAAGGAGGACGGGGTGCAGTTTTACGACGTGGAGATCTACGCCGTCGGCGTGGGCGGTACCGGAATTAGCACCGTTTCGACCAAGGTGAGTCGGAAGTTTTTGCACTTTCTAGGGGGGGTCGAGGTGTCTTAGGAACTGGAGCGCACTTTCAAGGTCAAAAGGTCAAAGCGTGGGAATCGACCGATTTGAGGCTTTTGCGTTTTTTAGAGGGGAATCAGGGTACTTTGGGGACTGGAACAAAATTTCAATGTCAAAGGGTCAGATTTCAAGGTCACAAGGTCAAACCTTCAAGGTCAAAATGTGGAAATCGACCGATTTGAGGCTTTTGCGTTTTTTAGAGGGAAATCAGGGTACCTTGGGAACTAGAGCGAAATTTCAAGGTCAAAGAATCGAAATCGCGCGATTCGAGGCTTTCGCCCTTCCCCGAGTGCTTTCCAGGGTATCGAGGTACCCGAGGACCCAGGTTCAGGTGTCAAGGTCAAAAGGTCGACATTTCAAAGTCAAGGTTATTATCGAAAATTGTTTCGGTCGAGGTCCTTATATTTCCCGAGGGTTTAGTTGGAGTATCGGGGAACTCAAGGACGGAGGGGGGGGGGGGGGGGTTAGTAAGATGCCAAGGTCAAAAGGTCGAAGTATCGAAATTTCAAGGTCGACGAATAGAAATAGCCATTTTCGACGGTTGCTCTTGCCTTCCTTACGGTTTATCTAGGGTTTTAGGGCACCCCAGGGCCCAGAGTGAGGTATCAAGGTCAAAAGGTCAAAATTTCAAGGTCATGATTATCAAAGAACACCGTTCGGTCCGAGGTCTTTGCCCTTCGTAGGCGTTTGCCGGGAAATTGGGGTACTCGAGGACTCGGGAAGAGATATCAAGGTCAAGGTCGAAGTTTCAAGGTCGTATCTTTGCTATTGCCCCCCCCCCCCATTATCGGCCAACTCGGTCCTCCCTCGTGGTCCCCGTTATCGTCCGTCCACGGTCCGACTCTGACATTGTCCGTTTATAGCCGGACAAAGTTGGAAGAAATATCGCTAGGGTTTTTCGAGACGAAAAGGGAAGAGCGAACAGAAAAGGAGAAGGGGGTGGGGTGGGGAGAGGGGAAAGAACGAAGGAACGGACGTTCGGTTCGGATGTTTCCAATAGAATTTATCTAAGTGGTTATCTCTTAAACAAATCTGCCGCTATCAGTCATTGAAATCTGCCGGAGAGGAGAAGCGTGGAGGAGGGGGAAGGGGGAAGGAGGAGGAGGGGACGCGAGAAGAAGAGGGAACGTGGGAATGTTGCTGGTAATGTTGCTAGTGGCAATAGAAACATCTATTGTCCTTCGCGAGTTCGAGGAAGTCGACTCGTCTCGACTCGACTCGAGTCGAGTCGAGTTGAGTCGAGTTTAATCGAGTTTAATCGAATCTGCTCGAATTTACTCGATTGAGTTCAACTTAACCTCGATTTGATTGCATTCCGTTTAGGGTCTATTCTATTTCAATTTCTATTCCATTCCATTTAATTTCAATTCAATTCCATTCTATTCCATTCTATTTCCATTCCAATTTAATTTCAATTCCATTCCATTTCAATTTCATGTCCATCCCATTTCAATTCCATTCCACTTCGATTCTGTTTTATTTCTGTTCAATTCCATTCAATTTCAATTTCAATTCCATTCCACTTCCATTCCAGTTCAATTCCATTCTATTCCGATTATCTCTCGATTTTATTCCATTTCAATTCCATTCCATTTCAAGTTCATGTCCATCCCATTTCAATTCCGTTCCACTTCGATTCTGTTTTATTTCCGTTCAATTCTCTTCAATTTCAATTTCAATTCCATTCTATTTAATATCAATTCAATTCCATTCCATTCTTTTTCCATTCCAATTTCATTTCAATTCCATTCCATTTCAATTTCATGTCCATCCCATTTCAATTCCATTCCACTGCGATTCTGTTTTATTTCCGTTCAATTCCATTGAATTTCAATTCCATTCCATTTAATTTCAATTCAATTCCATTCCAATTTC
The DNA here is from genome assembly GCA_949825005.1 of Gasteruption jaculator. NCBI lineage: Eukaryota > Metazoa > Arthropoda > Insecta > Hymenoptera > Gasteruptiidae > Gasteruption > Gasteruption jaculator. The sequence goes on along the minus strand of OX463764.1, from coordinate 19,217,994 downwards.
ATTTCAATTTCATGTCCATCCCATTTCAATTCCATTCCACTTCGATTCCAGTTCAATTCCATTCTATTCCGATTATATTTCGATTTTATTCCATTCCAATTCCAATCCATTTCAATTTCATGTTCATCCTATTTCAATTCCATTCCATTTCAATTTCATGTCCATCCCATTTCAATTCCATTCCACTTCGATTCTGGTTTGTTTCCGTTCAATTCCATTCCATTTCATTTTATTTCCATTCCATTTAATTTCAATTCCATTCCATTTCGATTTCATGTCCATCCCATTTCAATTCCATTCCACTTCGATTCCAGTTCAATTCCATTCTATTCCGATTATATTTCGATTTTATTCCTTTTCAGTTCCGTTCCATTCCATTCTATTCTGATTATATTTCGATTTTATTCCATTTTAGTTCCATTCCATTCCATTCCATTCCATTCCATTTGATTCTATTGGAACTGATTCCACACAATTCCATTGGATCGATTCCGTTGGTACTTGATTCCATTCCATTCCATTCCCTTTGATTCGATTTGAAATCGAGTCATTCTAGTCATTCCAGTTGGAAATGAAGCGAAAGAAAGCATCGGGGGAAGGAAGAATACGTCTGTGGCTGGTATGCGTTCACCTGAGATCAAGTTTTTCTTAGGTTGGGACTGAAGACTCCTTGCTTTGCTTTGCTTTGCTTTCCTTTCCTTTGCTTTCCCTTCCTTTGCTTTGCTTTGAGTTGAGTTGAGTAGTCAAGGGACTCGGCGAAGGGCGGCCAGGAGTGGCGGGTGGGGCGGGGAGAGGAGCAAAGAGAAGAGACGAGAGTGCGTCGGAGAAGAAAACAGAAGGAAACGGACGCAGCCGGGACCCGGGAGTGGGAATGCGCGAGCGTAGAGTAGGGGGAGGACGGTACTGAAACGCAACTCGATTTCCTGCCACGCGGGTCGCTTCGGAACTCGCGCTCCTGCGATTTCGGATTTTTCTAATCCATCGTTTTTTAAAAATTTTTTTTTCGTTTCAACAATCGAAAGCAAAATTTGCAAGTTTAGGGGGTTTCGGAATTTTTGAAGATTTTGAAATTTTCGAAGATTTTGGAATTTTTGAAGATGTTGGAATTTTTAACGACACTAATTCTAATACCAACGATCCTAAAAAGGGGGAGTTTGGGGGGGGGGGGGTCTATAATGGGGGGAGGCTCGTCCCATATGTCGGGTCTCATACCAAAAACACGAAGAGGGGGAGGGGGAAGCAAGCAGCGGGGAAAGAACAAGAAGAAGAAGAGGCGAGTGGAGAAGAGGGGGGAAGAAGGGGGGTCGCTTATACCTGACGCATCGGCCAGAATCCTACCCTTCCTTTTCTTTTTCTTTTCTCTCCCGCTTCTCCCCTTTCTTACTAACGAATTGCTTTCTATCTCCGTCCCCCTTTCCCTATTCTTCTGTGTCTTTTTCTCTCTCTCTCTTTCTCTTTTTCTCGCTCCCTTCATTTTTTCTCTTCCTTTTATGTGGAATCTATACCTGATGTTAGATCCAATCTTTTTAGCCACTGTCACGAGCTTGTACGTACAACCTTTGACAGCTTTTACATTATTTCAAAAGAAGATTGGGGACAGTAGGGAGGGGTGGGGGAGGGAGGAGGGGGGATGTTTGAGTGCCAAGGGTGAAGCTAGATGGGTGAAAGAGAGAGAGAGAGAGAGACAGAGAGATGTTTTGGGTTTCTTTTTTTTGTTTGTTGATGTTTTGAAATTTTTTGGGTTTTGGGATTTCGTTGAAATTACGATATTTGGAGGATTTGTTGGAGGATTCGCAGAATTTGAAGGGTTTGAATAATTTCGAAAATTTCCGTAAATCGAAGAATTTGAAGAATTTCGAGAATTTCTGGAATTCATGGTATTCGACAAATTTTCAAGGATCTTTGGAACGTTTAAAATTACAATAATTTAAACAATTTTTTTCAATTTGAGGGATTTCGTGAATTTTATAGAATTTCGAGAATTCAAAGAAATCTTAGGATTTCGAGTTTCCGAAATTTTGCAAAATTTGACAATTTCGATGATTTTTACGAATTTCGAAAATTTCGAAGATTCGAAGAATTTTAAGTATTTCTGGGATTTCTAGGATTTCGAGAATTTCGAGAATTCATAGAAATCTTAGGATTTCGAGAGTTTCCGGAATTTTGTAGAATTTAACAATTTCGAAGAATTTTTGGAATTTTTGGAATTTCGAAAATTTCAAGGATTCGAAGAATTTCGAGTATTTCTGGGATTTCTTGGATTTCAACAATTTCGAGAATTTCGAGTATTTGAGAGAATTTCGAGAATTCAAAGAAATCTTAGGATTTCGAGTTTCCGAAGTTTCGTAAAATTCGACAGTCTCAAAAAATTTTTGGAATTTCGAAAATTTCGAGAATTTCAAGGATTCGAAGAATTTCGAGTGTTTCTGGGAATTCTAGGATTTCAAGAATTTCGAGATTTTGAAAAATTTCTAAAATTTCGAGAATTCAAAGAATTCTTCGAATTTCGAGAATTTCCGGAATTTTCAAGCGACCCTCAGAATTTCGATACTCCCCTTCTGTCCCGTAAATTTCGACCTATCGAAATACGCTATATGCTGCCTCCGCAGCTGGAAACCTCCCGGTACCTACCTACCTACCTACCTACTCCAAGTACACGCATAGTCGAAACTCCTTGAAAAGGAGGGAGGGGGGGGGGGGGATGATTCTCGATTAACAAGAGGCGACTGACTCCCGGAATGAATCTCAACTTTTTTTTTCTCTCTCCTTGAAAAAGAAATATCTTTGATGATTTATATAAATATGTATCCATGGTATATGTATGTGTGTGTGTGTGTGTGTCTTGCATCCAACTATATGTGTGTGTGTGTGTGTAATACTCGTGTTTGTTTAGCGTCCTAAGCAAATGACACTTGAAGCGAAACTGGAAGGAGCCGGGTGGGTATTTTCAAGTGGCTGACGAAGGGAAGGCTCTAGTATTGTTAGCATTGAGATCTAGTATTGGGTTCTACTATCGTTAGTATTGGATTCTAGTATCACTACTATTGGACTCTACTATTGCTAATATTGCATTCAAGTATCACTAGTATTGGGTTCTACTATCGCTAGTATTGGATTCTAATATCGCTAGAATTGGGTTCTAGTATCGCTAGTATTCGGTTCTAGTATTACTAGTATTGGGTTCATGTATGTACAACAACTGTCACTCAGAGAAACGGGCGAATTTTTGTGAAGGTAGGTTTTTTTATTGTTATTCTTTTGTAATCGCGGTACTTTCACCGTAAAGTGACTGAAACGTCTTTGAATAACGCGCGGATTTTCTGGCGCGACGAAACGTAGTGGCGCAAAAAACGTAGTTCTGTACAGCGACGAGTCACAATCACCCCAAACGGTGTCTTCGATTCGAAAAATTATTTATGCCGGGCGGAGGAGAATCCTCGCGTCGCGAGGGAGGGTGCATTCCAGTACCGATACTCCCCATAAATGTATGGACTGGAATCATCGGGGGACAAAGGTGGTGAGTCTTAATGAAAAGAGAGTAAGAAGATTTTGATATGTCCATTGATCAAAAGATTTTCCTTGAAAATTTTCAGATTCGTCCGTACTTTCTACCGCCGCGTCCGACTGATTTCAATTTACGCGGATTTCTTAAAAAACACATTATCAACGCTTCTCGTGGAGGTGTCGCTTGACGTCCGGTAAAAATTAATTTTCCAACACGATGGGCCACCAGCCCACTTTCAACGACAAGTCCGAAATATTTCAAATGAAAATTATCCTGACGAGTGGATAGGCCGCGGTGGTCCGATCGTCCGGCTACCACGGTCGCCGGATCTTTCGCCCTTAGATTTCTTTGTCCGGGGCTATATCAAAAACCTCATCGAGGATCGGCGCGACAGCACGGAAAATGAAGTGCGTGAAGCGATTGTTGCGTCCTTCGGTGCTATTACGCCAGACATGGCGCAACGTGCAACGCGCGGAGTTGTTCGAACGGTCGAACTTTGCGTACGAGAAGGGAGACGGCACTTCGAACAATTTTTGTTTTAATTATGAGATTGGATTAGACCTACTGGGGAAACCACTTTAAGAAAAAGCTCACCATGCTATCTACCGCAAGGTAGTGGGGAAATGGTAGCAGGTCATTTTCCAATCATCAAGATGATAATGATAATGATAATGATAATGATAATGATAAAGACAATGACAATGACAAAGACAAAATGACAATGACAAAATAACAATAACAAAATGACAATGTCAATGATGATGACAATGACAGTGACAGTGACATTACAACGACAATAACGATGACAATGACGATAATGACAAAATGACAATAACAAAATGCCAATGTCAAAAAGACTATATCAATGATGATGACACTGACAGTGACAGTGACAATTACAACGACAATGACAAAATGACAATGACAATGATAATGACAGTGATAATGGCAATGACAATGACAACGACAATGATAATGATAATGACCATGACAATGATAACGACAATGACTCTGATAATGACAATGACCATGACAGTGATAATGACAGTGACAATGACAATGATAACGATAACGATAGCGATAACGATGATAATGATAATACTAACAATAATGATAATAACAATGATAATGATAATAATAATAATGTTATTATTATCATTATAATAAAATCAATTACTCATTAAAAAATTGTTATTACTACTAATAATAAATATCCACACATATTTATACTAGACCGTCCCTGAAAAAATTCCAATCCCATGAATTTTCCTAGTTTCCTACTTTTCTTCTGCTCCTTCTTTTTCTTACACACACACACACGCACACCCAAATGCGTTGTGTTGGATCTATGGGTTGGTCGGTGGCGGTGGCGGTGGTGGCGGTGGCGGTGGCGAACTGCGCGCAGGCTGACAGTCACTCAATGAATTATTGGCCATAATAGCAGTGGTAGCGAAGTTGGGCCCCGTTTTCTCTTACATCTCGGGTCCACAACTTGATTCTGGACCTCGACTCGACTCGACTCGACTCGATTTTGCTTCCCTCCTTCTCTCGCGGTTCGTTTACTTACTCTTTCCCTTGCTTCGCTCGACCCTCGTTCGTTCGTTCGTTCATGCTTTCTCTACATACACAGTAAACGTTGCACTGCAACCCGCTGGCGTTTCTTCTTATACTTTGCAACACCAACCGACGTGTTATTCTTGCATTGCTGCTGTTGCTCTTAGACTGTATATGTAGGTAGCACACACACACGCACACACACACACACCAATTCTAACTCTAACTTTATGTAGGTGTATACGAGTCCACACATGCACCCACACACAGCGTGTGTGTATTTCAATACTAGTATTATCTAGTATTGACGCTAATCAATCTAATATCGATGTTTATACCAGCTCGTATTCATACTGATATTTACTAGTATTGACATTAGTATTGACGTTTGTATCGACGTTTGTATCGATTAGTACCGATTAGTATTAATATCGACATTACCTAATATTGACACTGCTATCAACTGGTATCGACTAGTATTAATATCGACATCAACTAATTTTCACACTAGTATCAACTAGTATTGATGTTAGTATTGACATTAGTATCGATTAGTACCAACTAGTATCATTACTGTTGTTAATTAGTGTTGACACTAGTATCAACTAGTATTGGCATAAGTTTCAACTAGTATTGATGTCAGTATCGACGTTGGTATCAACCAGTACCAACTGGTACAGTACGATCGCTCTACAAGATACTTCGATTCTCGGTCTACAAGATACCTCGGGTTCCCCTTCGCTAACCACTACCCCCACTCCTAATGTCTCTTCGCCTTTGAATGTTGGAGTCGCTCGCTCCATACAATGTATGTAGTATGTATGTACCACGGAAATAAATGTCACGTGACAAAAAAAAAAGAAGGAATAGGATATCGAATACAAAGCAACCTACATATACCGATAGTGAGATCTATTTCTCTCCGGCGTAACAGGCCGCTGATTGTGAGTGGGGGAACGGTAGTTTTCTTCTGTTTTCAGAATCATATTCCCCTTCGGTCCCTTTGGTATCTTGTAGAGCGATCGTACTGTACCATTACTGTTATTAACTAGTATTGACACTAGCATCAACTAGTATCAACTAGTATTGATACCAGCATCAGCTGGCATTGTTATTAGTGTCAAAGTTAGTATTAATCGGTATTAATACTAGTAACAATACTAATACTACTACTACCACTACCACTATCACCACTACTACTACTACTACTACTACTACTACTGCTACTACTACTACTACTACTACTATTACTATTACTATTACTATTACTATTACCATTACTATTACCATTACCAATAAAATAACAACAGCAGCAGCAATAATAATAATAATAATAATAATAATAATAATAATAATAAAAATAATAATAATATATACGTGTACGTGTATGCATGCATGTATGTATACATACAATGTATTGATATAAATATAGGTATGTATGTATGTATTCACTTATGAAAGTATGTGTGCAGGTACGTAGCATGTATACACGTGAGAGACGGAGGGCGTGGGGCCCCTGGGCTTTACTCCTGGCATTGAAATTCTACCAGGGGTGTCGCAGGGCAGGGGAATGAGTAGAGATAGATAGATGTATTCACTCTCTCATGTGTGTATGTGTGTGTGTAGGTAAATACGGTACGTAGTACATACACACATACGTGAGTCACTAATAGGGGTGTGGCATTGGTGGAAGTGAAGTAGTGGTAAGGTGGTGTGGCTGAGGCCGGCTTATCGGGCGTACATATCCTTACTGGAAGAGATTAGCATAATGTCTGGTACATACATACTGCGAATGGAGTCGAGTGGAGTGGAATGGAGTGGAGTAGAGTGGAGTGGAATGGAGTGGAGTGGAGTGGAGTGCAGTGCAGGACGGTGCAGTACAGAGTACACGCTATGTATGTATGTATGTAGTGCGTAGGGTAATGCGGCCCGGTACTATTACAACGGTGTACTACATATTATACATATGTGCGTACGTATGTATGTATGTATGTAGTACAGAGTACGTGTAACACTGGATTAGTATTGGTATTGGCATCAGTGGTGTTGGAAATTAGTTTCGCTACTAAAGGGTTTTAGTACAACTATAGTATTGGATTTTAGTATTTCGAGTATTGGATACCAGCATCGATAGTATTGAATCCTAGTATAGCTAGTATTGGATTTCAATATCGTTAGTATTGGATACTAGTATCGCTAGTATTGGATACCAGCATCAATAGCATTGAATCCTAGTACAACTAGTATTGGATAATAGTATCACTAGTATTGGATTCTAGCATCGCTAGTATCACACTCTAGTATTACTAGTATTGGATACCAGTATCAATAGTATTGAATCCTAGTACATCTAGTATTGGATTTCAATATCGTTAGTATTGGATACTAGTATCACTAGTATTGGATACTAGTGTCACTAGTATTAGACTCTAGTATTACTAGTATTGGATTTTAGTATTTCTAGTATTGGATACCAGCATCAAAGGTATTGAATCCTAGTACAGCTAGTATTGGATTTCAATACCGTTAGTATTGGATACTAGTATCACTAGTATTGGATACTAGTATCACTAGTATTAGACCCTAGTATTACTAGTATTGGATTTTAGTATTTCTACTATTGGATACCAGCATCAATAGTATTGAATCCTAGTATCACTAGTATCGGATTCTAGTTTCACTAGTATTGCACTCTAGTATCACTAGTATTGGATTCTAGTTTCACTAGTATTGCACTCTAGTATCACTAGTATTGGATTTTAGCATTGCTAGTATCGGATACTAGTGTCGCTAGTATTGTGTTCTATTACCAATACTTTGGATCTTAGTATGGCTAGTATTGGACGCCAGTATTAGCAGGGATGTCAACACTCACAATCAGAGCGTCTTGGAAGAGTCTCGTCCTTCTCCTTCTCCATCTTCATCTTCTTTTTCTTCTTCTTCTTCTTTCTCTTCTATTTTTCCTGCGCCGTAATTTGCGTCTCCTTTTTCTTTTACAAGATTATGTAAAACACGATATCGTCACTGAGAGATTATTCAAGGGTATATAATGAAATAAAGGCAAAGTAGAGAAGAAGAGCGAGCGAGCGAGAGAGAGTCAGGAGTCGAGCGCGAGGGACGAGAGAGTAAGAGAGAAAGAGAAAGAGAGGAGCGATCGAAGGAGCAGGAAGTCCGATCCGATGTTTGAAACGTAAAAGCAGCATCATCAAACCGATCCGTTCGATACGAGTTTGACCGGAATCCTATAAACGGCAGTTAAAAGTGTACGAAACCGTTGCGTTGCCATTCGCACGTATAATAATCATAACAATCATAGGATTGATGGTACCAGTAACAACAACAATGATAATAATAATAAAAAAAAAATAATAATAATAAAAAGAAGAAAAAGAGGAAGAATAATAAGAATAATTAAGTGCCGATTTCTCACCTGGAAAGGAGAAAATCGGCACTACGCCGTTTTTTCAACAAAAAATGTAGAAAATTGGCGGCTACTTTTTGGTGAAAAATCGGCCAATTGTCCAATTTTACCGATTTTCGCGATAAATCAACAAATCGATTTTTCCGCCGATTTTCCTGAAATTTGTCGATTTTCCATCATTTTCAGTCAAAAATCGGCTACTCACCAATAATTTTATCGTTTCCATAAAAAAAATCGGCAAACTACCGATTCTCAATCGTTTTCATTTAGTTAAAAAATTGGTAGAATGTCGATTTTCAATCGTTTCCTATTCGAAATCGGAAAACCGCCGATTTTCTATCGTTTCCAGTTAAAAATCGGCAAATAGCCGAGTTTCTATCGTTTCCAGTTAAAAATAGGAAAAATACCGATTTTCAATCGTTTTCAATTTATTAAAAAAATCGGTACAATGCCGATTTTCAATCGTTTCTAATTCGAAATCGCAAACCGCCGATCTTCTATCGTTTCCAGTTAAAAATCGGCAAATAGCCGATTTTCTATCGTTTCCAGTTAAAAATCGGCAATATACCGATTTTCAATCGTTTTCAATTTATTAAAAAAATTCGGTAGAATGCCGATTTTCAATCGTTTCCAATTCGAAATCGGAAAACCGCCGATTTTCTATTGTTTCCAGTTAATAATCGGCAAAATACCGATTTTCAATCGTCTTCAATTTATTAAAAAAGTCGGTACAATGCCGATTTTCAATCGTTTCCAATTCGAAATCGGAAAACCGCCGATTTGCTATCGTTTCCAATTAAAAATTGGCAAACCGCCGATTTTCTAATATTTCCAGGTGAAAATCGTCGAAATGCCGATTTTCTATCTTTTCCTGTCAAAAATCGACAAACCATCGATTTTTTTTATCATTTTCGGTAACTCGATAAAAAAATCGGCGAATTACCGATTTTTTATCGGTTCGAGCTAATCTACTATTAAAAAAAATCGGCAATTTTTATCGGTTCCAGTGAAGGATCGACCGTCTGTCGATTTTCGCTGAAAAATCGGCACTTGAAGATCGTGGGTTCCCTTATCGGAACAATCGGCGTCCCTCGATCCGTCCTTACGCACGTATACACACAAATGGGTGGAACCAAGTGCGTGTAAGCAAGCAAGCATGCAAGGAAGAAGTTCCCGCTACCCGCGGGGCTGAAATCGTTATCGCTCGGGTCTTATCTGGCCCCAAGAAGACTCGGGGGGGAAGGGGAGGGGGGGAGGCTAAAATAAAAGGCCCTGAACGGGGGTGGGAAGAGTTCCTCTTCTTCTTCTTCTTCCAGCAATTTCTCCTTCTCCCTCTCTCTTTCTCTCCTGTCTCCCCTCTCCCTTTTTTATACCTTTCCGTGCAGCACATTTTAATCTTATTATAATGCAAATAATAATTCATTTAACGCTACGGGCATTTTTACTTTATAAGTCGAGCAGCGTCTCGCTACAGGCGCCTCGAGGGGTATTACGACGACGTCAGTAATTTCCGAGCCGAAAAATCCCATGGAATTTTTACCGGACCGCAAGCCTCGCTTCGGCTTGGTTCCAGTTCGATCGATTCAACTCGATTCCTTTAGATTCACCCCGAATCGATTCTATTCCATTCCGTTCCGTTTTATTCCATTCCATTCCCCATTCCATTCCATTCCAATCTATTCCATTCCATTCTATTCCATTCCATTCCAATCTATTCCATTCCATTCTATTCCATTCCATTCCATTCCATTCCGTTCCATTCCATTTCCCGTTCCATTCCTTTCCATTCCCCATTCCGTTTCGTTCCGTTCCATTCCATTCCATTCCATTCTATTCCATTCCATTCCATTCTATGTATGTTCATATCTATGTTGCATGTGTATACATGTACGGATGTATGTATGTGTGGGTATAGCGTCTCTTTCGTTAAATGACAAACGAGCTCTAATGGGACGACATCAATTTTCCGTAGCCGTTCGCTTTATACGTTTTGGTCACATGAATCCGAGGTGTCTTACAAGATGTAACAGTTACGATTGGAGATACCAGCCCGTCCGTTCGTCCGTCCGTCCGTCCGTCCGACCGACCGTCCATGAGCGGCAAAGGGAGGGTGGGGATAGAAAGAGAAGGGAAAAGAATTGAACGGAGGGAGGGGAGGGGCAGATGAGAGACAAAATCACAATCATCGAGAGGAAAACGACATTCTTCGGTGATTCATGGAATTTCGAGGGGATTCTAGTTTGTTTTTTTTTTTGGAATTCCGCGAAATTTGTCAAATTTGCGGAATCGCGATATCTCCGAAAATTTTGAAATTTATGACGATTTACGAATTACCGGGAGCTCGTGAATTGAGATTCCGTGGGTACAAAATAAAGTAAAATGGAATGACGAGGAAGAGGAAGAGAAGGAGGAGGAGGAGGAGGAGGAGAAAAGTGGAGGAAAGCCATAAAATTTGCAGGCGTATTATTACCGGATTATAATAACGGTCATATTGTTGTTACGCTCCTAATTCTCGGGGCCATTTTTTTGACACTCGTGGAAGAGCCAGCCAGCCAGCCAGCCAGCCAGCCACCACAGCGCGCGGGTAATTGCTCTCAGGAGTATCAGGGCGAAGAGGGCACGAGCGAAATTACCGAACGCGGGATAATAAATAAACAACGCGACAGGTCGGCTTCCTCCTTCTCCTCCACCACCGCCGTTACCGCTACCACCTCCTTCCCCTCCACCACCTTCTTCTCCTCCACAACCTCCTCCTTCATCACTCCTTTTCTTTCTCCAACACCACCCCCTCCTCCTCCTTCCCCTCCACCACCTTCTTCTCCTCCACAACCTCCTCCTTCATCACTCCTTTTCTTTCTCCAACATTACCTCCTCCTCCTCCTCCTCCTCCTCCTCCCCTCCAACACTCCACCTCCATTCCACCTCATCGACTCCACCTCCTCCTCCATTCCACATCATTCACCTCCACCTCCCCCTCCATTCCACATAATTCACCTCCACCACTCCATTCTCCCCTATTCCTCCCACTCCACCTCCTCCTTCATTCCACATCATTCACCTCCATCCCCCCTTCATTCCACATCATTCATCTTCACCTCCTCCTTCATTCCACATCCTCCACCTCCTCCTTCATTCCACATCCTCCACCTCCTCCTTCATTCCACATCATCCACTCCTACCTCCGCCTCCATTCCACATCATTCACCTCCACCACTTCACTTTTCCCTATTTCCCCTCCTCCATTTCACCTCCACCTTCTTCTTCACTACCTCTTCCTCCTTCATTCCACCTCCTCATCCTCCTTTATTCCATCTCATCCTCCTCCATTCAAATCCACGACCACCTCCTCCTTCCCAATTCACCTCCACCACCACTCCTTCTCCTCGGTGAAATCACAGATCGCTGTTTACAATAGCTATACCCCATATGACCGGAATCATCGATTGCTTGCTTTACCTCCCCCCCTCCCCCCCCCTCCTCCCCCCTGACTCTCTATTGTACATTATAGAGTAGTCTCGTGGGCGTTCGTATGCAAATCAGCAGCGCCACTAGCCACTACTACTGCCTTTATCCTTTACCTTTACTTTCCTTTCCTTTCCTTTTCGCTCCTTTGCTTTGGGATTGGCTCTACCAGAAATCGGAGTGACACAGACGCAGACTGAAGGATAGAAAGAGCAAAAGAGCGAGTGAGAGAGAGAGGATCGATTGATGGGTTGAAGGGGAACAGGAGGAGGAAAGTCGCGACTGTAGGGAAGGAAACATTCCAGTGGAATATATGTAAGTAGAAAGCGAGTGGCAGAGTGGCGCGCCACGAGAATGATAGAGAAGCCAGGGGCGGGAGGGAGGGGGACGGGGAACTTGGAACGGAGGTAGACAGAAGATAGACACGGAAAAAGTTCCGATGGAGGACTCGGCAATTTCAGGAAATGATTTTTTGGGAATTTTTTTGAGACGTTGATGTTACGAATTTTGGGGGAGCAAAAATACGTTTTCATCGAGAATTTCCTGCCCCGAAACCCGGTATTTTTTAAAATTTCAAAAAACAATCCCAAAGTGCCCAAAAAAATTGCCAAAGTTCGAACGAAGAATTCGGGAATTCCACGAAACGTTCTCGAAAATGATTTTTGGGAATTTTTTTAAGACGTTTATGTCACGAATGTTGGGGGAGCAAAAATATGTTTTCATCGAGAATTTCCTGCCCCGAAACCCAGTATTTTCTAAAATTTCAAAAAACTCTCCCAAATTGCCCAAAAAAATTCCCAAAGTTCGAGCGAAGAACTCCGGAATTCCACGAAACGTTCTTGAAAATGATTTTTGGGAATTTTTTTGAGACGTTTATGTTACGGATTTTGGGGGAGCAAAAATACGTTTTCATCGAGAATTTCCTGCCCCGAAACCCGATATTTTTTAAAATTTCAAAAAACAATCCCAAAGTGCCCAAAAAAATTACCAAAATTCGAACGAAGAACTCGGGAATTCCACGAAACGTTCTTGAAAATGATTTTTGGGAATTTTTTGAGACGTTTTTGTCACGGATTTTGGGAGAGCCAAAATACGTTTTCATCGAGAATTTCCTGCCCCGAAACCCGGTTTTTTTGAAAATTTTGAAAAACAATCCCAAATGGCTCTAAAAAATTCCCAAAGTTCGAATGGAATCCAATAGAATCGAAAGGGGAAGAAAAGGTTGACGCGACGGGGGGACGCGGGGCCCGGCGTCACTTCGCCAGTAACTCTAAAAGAAGTGGTCACTGGTCAGTCTACCCTCTGCCGATACCGAAGCTATGCTGTATACACTCGTTATTCGGTTATGAAGAGAAGGAGGGCAGGGGGGAGGGGGGGAAAGATAGGTTCGGCACGGCTCGGTTCGCGTCGGCTCGATTCGGGTCGTTTCGACTGGACTTCGCTCCACTCCGCTCGAAAACGTATGACGAAGAAGGGGCGAGGGGTGGGGAAGGGGAAGAGGGAGGGGGACCAAGCGAGAGTTAAACGAAATCACACGGATTTACATATTATGATTTACATCCTTGTCCACTTGTTTCGCCCCTCTCGCTCCCTCCACCCTCTTCCTTCATTTTTCGTAGCTTCTCTCTCTCTTCTTTTACTGATTTTTCGCAGCTTCTTTCTCTCTCTCTCTCTCTCTCACTCTTTCAGTCGCTATTTTCCTCAGGTCGTCGGTTAAATCATCTCACATCTCTCTTTTTCTTCTTCGTCTTCTTCGTCTTTTGTTTCCAAGCACTCTTTGGCTCGCAGCCTCCGGCTGCGTCGCTCTTGGAATATATGTAGGTAGGTACGTACGTTATAGGTAGGTTCGTTGGTCTTTTTTTTTTTGTTCACTGCCAAAATTTACGCTAGGTAGTAAAAGGAACAAGAGGACCAAGAAGAAGAAGAAGAAGAAAAAGAAAAAGAAATGAAGGATAGTAATAATAATGACAGTGAAAAAATGACGATGGCCATGACAATGACAATGACAAAATGACAATGACTAATTGGCAGTGAGGGAATAATAATGACAAAATGGCAATGAAAATGACAATGACAAAATGACACTGACAGTAACAATGATAATGATAATGACAATGACAGAATGGCAATGGCAATGGCAATGGCATTGGCAATGATAATGACAAAATGACAAAATGACATTGACAATGACAATGGGAATGGCAATGATGATGACAATGATAGTGACAAAATGACAATGACAAAATGACAATGACAAAATGACAATGACAAAATGACAATGACAAAATGACAATGACAAAATGACAATGACAAAATGACAATGACAAAATGACAATGACAAAATGACAATGACAAAATGACAATGACAAAATGACAATGACAAAATGACAATGACAAAATGACAATGACAAAATGACAATGACAAAATGACAATGACAAAATGACAATGACAAAATGACAATGACAAAATGACAATGACAAAATGACAATGACAAAATGACAATGACAAAATGACA